>JAHWFP010087383.1:0-11951 GCA_023313725.1 Lithobius niger
TTTAAATGACGCTAATGTGTATCGTCAACGAAATCCTTTTGTTTTTACGGTTGCGTTTCTTCCTGTAGCGTTTAAATGCGAAGCTCAAATGTTATTATTTCATTGATGTACATCGAGAAAGCCTATTAGCTATAAGAAGCAGCAATGTTTAATTTGCCCTGTTTTTTGACAATTTTTTGGTCGCTGAATCCAATGGTGAAAACCGTTGGTCCCTATCTGGTCTAGACCGTTCTCAAGTTGAAAAAGGCGACAGACAGTCGTTGCAGTAGTATTATCAGTCAGATGTGCAGAAAAATAAAATGGCTGTAATGTTACCACTAAATCGTTTGTTTGATTTAGGACCCAGTGGAGCTACCCGTATTGTCTTTACCTTGGAACGCTACAGAGCCACCATTTCATTGCCTCCATTTTGATTTGGTTCAGAGAGAAGTCTTAGGGGATGAAGATTGTCTGTACCTCAGCATCTTTACTCCCGAGGTAAAAGTTTCATTGTCGTTTGCAAATTGTTTTGATACACTGAAGAATTAAGTTTTTTAATTATTACAATTTAAAAAAATGTAAACAACTAAACCAAGACGGAATAACATGTGGGTTTGTCTCGTTGCGTTTAGATTATCGAGGCCTATTTTTTAAGTTGGTAAAACCAGTGAGAATATTTGTTTCCTTTCCACAAAACAAGCACCATGCTCGAATTCCACTGAAAAAACCACACACATACACATACACATACACATACGTTCCTCATCTTCCTACTCGGTAATTATATAAATCAAAGCTTTACTCTTCGATGAATGGTCGCCGACAAACGAACCACAGATATATACAGAATATCTCACTTCTATAGAGGAAGTGGTTTGCTTTCATTCTCGTTATGCCCATATTAGTGCAAACACGTCATCATCGTGAATGGCCGGACTTTTACGGAGATAGGAAGCTGCTTCTCGTAAGGATTCGTAACTTAACATTTTTTTTCGTTCATGAGCGGCATTAAAATGAGGTTTAGGCCTACTTAATACGAAATACCAATGCAGAAGCAAACGACATCACAGGTAGGATGACGAAATACGATGGGGTTAGTATCGCTACGCCAAAGAGACGAAAACATCGTAAACTTCGTAAAATTAAACACCCTACATTGAAAATCGAAACTGTAAACAGAAAGCGCATCGGAGAAGCGTTTTGCGGAAAGAATACAAACAAATTCTCAAACTGAATGCCACTCACGCTTCTACGAAATGAATAATTTCTTCGTTTTAGCACTCTACTCCATTCCAGAAAATTTCTTTCGAGCACCGATCTCACTCGGAAAGGAGTTTTGTGCTAAAACACACAAATTATCGATTTCATAGAAGCGCTCGAGGTATTATAGCCGACAAATGACCACATATGGTATTGTCGATAATTTGTTTGTCTTGGTCCCACCATCTTGTTTCCAGTGCAACACGGTATTCCCATTACAAATACTATTCGAGCCTAGTTTAAGTACAGAGCATTTTTCTGAATTACTCGTTGCATTTAAACAATTGCCTGTGCCCGATGTATTGTTTAAAAACAAATTTTTTTTTTAAATAAACGTTTATGCATTTTTAATTTATTGTGTAATTAATAATTGCTTCGCTCCATTTTATCGACAGTGTGACTGGTGACGCCCTAGTCTGAATTTTATTTTACATGTTTGCCGCTAAATCAGTTGGCCAGTGGTCACTAACCATCATATATTTGCTTCAGATTTAATCCTTATTGTTTGTCTATTGTAGTACTCAGCAGAAATCAGCCATCTTCCTGTGCTTGTTGCATTTTTGAGTGGAGGATGGACTCCTCCTTCCAGGGGCCCAGCTCGACTGCTCGCCCACGGACTCATCGCCGTGACTGTCCACTTCCGGTTGCAAGTCCTTGGTGAGTACGTCCGTTGTTCAAGAAAGATTGGCCAAATCGCTCGGTCTGCTTGCGGTTTGTTGCTTCACTCAAGGAGGTTCTGTGTCTCAACTAGTATACACTGCTGACAGAAACGCCACACACACAAACTTAAAAAGGTCGGATGCATTCTCGAGTCTGGTCAGGTTAACGTTATTGCATTCTTCTGCCAATTCGGTTACCACCAGGATCATCAGTAACGGAGTTACCAACTTGTTTAAAGACATTACCATCCCTACAAGCTTGATGGGTTGGTGTAAATCTTAACGTTATTGTTCTCTTTTTATGAGCCAATGGTATACCAATGACATTTCGTTCATTGTTGTCTTGAAATAATTGCAGCAGGTGAAAGTTCATGAAGTGTCATAGCTCCAGTTTTCACTAGGTGGAATTTCACTTCCTCAGAAGAGGACCCAAAGGTGTGCAGGACAGCATTACCTACCTGTCTTGCTCAACTCGGTCTAAACTTTCGCATATTTGTGCATGTCATCGGACAAGTTCAACGCCCCAACATATTACAGAAGGGATTCATTTTGAGTCTTGAGTCCCAAAATGTTCATCATCAATCTCCGAAGATACTCTGACAGATTTTAAGACATTAAATGATACATCTTATAGTCTCTAAATTTTGTTATTTTTTTGTCTGTTTGTCAAAAAAAAAAAGCCATTCTTGCCTATGAAAATGTTTAGGTGACAGTTGGCTTAATTTTTTTTTTCACCTTCATGGAAAGCAATATTAGCAGTTTGATAAATTCCAAAGCCACACGAGAATTATCAAGATAAGACGACCAGACCGAGAAATGGAGATGAAATGTTGAGACAATACCGAGTTCAGGCCAAGTCTCATCTAACCGCAATGGATATACTTTACAGATACATAGCTTGGAATTGACTAAGAGTATGCGATATGAAACCTTCAATTGAATTTCCTGTTGACTGTCGTTTTAGTTATGGCACCATGCCCTCTTTTTAGAAATGTAACAAAGAAATCCTATGAATTCGGATTCGAATATTGATTTGTTTGTTACTAAGTATGTTTTCCACTCTAGCAAAAATTATAGTCTTGAAATTTGGTGTGGTGGGTAGATAACGACCAGACTTCCTTGAATCTGTTCAATGCAGAGCCACAAAGACGCTGGCCACTACCATGCACCTGCATTACAAGGATCTTCTGACTTCCCTGGAGGCTAGAAGAAATAGACGGGATACGCTCGAGACCTTCAAGATCTTCCATGGTTTTGACCTGCTGGACCCTGCTCACTTTTTTTTTCTAAAACTTAGTGCCCCATGACTAAAGGACACCACTTGGAACTTCAGGTCCAACGTTGTAGGTCTCCCGTTGGCCAGAATTCTTTTTCCCACCGGGTAGTCATGACTGGAATAGTCTACGGGTCACACTTGGCGAAAAGTAAAACCTTAACCAATGGAAAAGAGCCTAAGCTAGAAGGCTGCTTCGTAATTCTTTCTCCTTCATTTGGCCCCAACAGGAACATGCATTCCTCGGCCAACAAACCCATTATGTTATGTTACGTACACCAATCAGATAAGACCAGACAAACCAGATTAGAGCCTCAACCAGACCAGGCTAATCTTCAAACAATCACATCAAGTTAACATAGTGCGATATTAAAAAAACTAAATAATCACCGTGCACATTAATATGTGTATTTTTTTAATGTTTTTTTTTTAGGATATAGTTAGCAATTGTTATTTTGCATTCTTAGTTAGATGTAGATCTGGCCAGTTCACTTACTAATGATTTTCTTGTTTAATTTTACAGGATATTTGAGTACGGAATCTTCAGAGGCTCCCGGCAATGTGGCATTGGCTGATCAACTGATCGCTTTGCACTGGATCAAAGAAAATATAGCCTCATTCGGGGGAGATCCAGACAGAGTAACAATTTTGGGGGAAGGGGAGGCTGCTACTGCACTGGCCTTACTACTCTTCTCCCCAGGCATACAAGGCAAGTGAACACATGATTTTGAAGCCATTTACAAAGTTTCACACTGACCATGGATATACTATACAGTACCAGCCGAATCTTGGCTGGAAAATAGCATGCGTGAGCATGTTGGGCAATATGGCTGCCGAAAATGCCACTCAGTCGGTGAGTTGCCCTCTTTCCGCTTTCTGTCAGTTAGGGCAGGTCTTTAGTTACAGCCAGGACTTTCTGATTCCACGAATACGTTGGCTTATTTACATTTAAATTTAAACCTTCATGACCGGTACTGTGACAACTTAAAGAGCTACTTAAAATTGGTTTTAAAGCTGATAACAATTTTGTCACTAAAGCTACATAAAATTAAGATTATTTTGAAAACCACCACTAGTTGTAAATAGACGTCGCAACGTTTGTACAAAACCGTGGTCTACTGGCTAGCTGCACTGATGAATACACTTCCGTAGTTTATCAACGCCTTTGGTTACGTTGCTCCATGGCAGCCATACTGCCTGACCCCTTGATGTTACTCTAGGTCAAGCCAGATAGATTTCTGGTCATGCACTGACACTCTCACCACTGTGTACCAGATCAACATCCTCATGAATTGCGAACTACCAGTACATAGTTCAATAAACCATGTCCAAAAATGTGTATTACCAGACTGGCACAATTTCTGAAGTAGTCTGTGCACATTTCATGTGATGGTAAAGCTAGTGCACGGCGATGTGCATACAGCATTTTCAGGGTCTATTTCAAGGGTCATCAGTCCATTTTTCAGTACGCAGCATCATCAGAATCTACTTCAAGGGCCATCGCTCAGTTTTTTATCCAGGGTTATGTGAATGTGTTGGCTTATTAATAACTGACTAACTGCATGTTGTTACTTCAAAATTACAAATTTATTTCAAGAAACAAAAATGAAACATGTGCAGTCTTCCAGGTGATGTGCACTTCTTTCCTACAACACCTCCAGGACTAGAAGTCACAAAAACAAAGAAGTGCATAAATGCCAAAGGCCGACTTAAAAACTAAATGATAAGAGGATTGGGATGGTTGTGGTTACCATTGCGATAGACGGCATTGCGATGAACCTTTTCCTTAGCACCGTACAATAAATGTGTTTCAACCCCACGAAGTTGTACAAAAACAGGTTTTTACAATGGCGTTTACAGTGGTATAAAACACGATATAACAAAAGGAAAGGTAAACAATAAATACGACACAGTAGAACACAGTAGAAGGCAAACGAGATAATTCGCCGAAAATGTAACTGAACGTTTTTGTTGTATTCTACTGTATTGTATTGTGTGCTTTTTCTTCTCTTACACCTACAAAGTTTTTTTTTTGTCACTAGAACATTCCCTTAACGAACTACAACTAAGATAAATATTAATAGGGCTCCATGTGAAGTGTGGGGGGTAGCATGATTCTGATGTGTGAGAGGTTCCGTGTTCGCCACCCATGGCATTTTCGAAAGAAAAGGGCCCTGTGACGCCGTACGCTCATGTCAATTGTGTTATGTAACAGTTAGAAGGAATTTCCGATTGTCTTTACCTAGCAAAATTGTCCCTTTCGCCTTCTGGTGTTATAGGCCTATGGATTTAGCTAGGAGCACATAAAATCTCCTGATGTCCATGGTAACTTGGTGTTGGCATTGTTGTTCCTGAAAACTGGTTTGTTTGCTTTGCTTCAGACTGACGACTTGAACTGAGTTGTACCGCTAACTAATTCCTAAATCAATAATAAGGCATGTCAGAAAGAATAACTGAATGGGATGGGATAGAGCATGCTAAAGACCATTGTCTTCATCTGGTGTAGTAGTACCGCAGCCAGGACCGTAGGGAAGTGGGGCCCAAAGAAAACTGGAATTCAAAATGGGGTCGAGATAAAAAGAAAGAGGTTTAAGAAGAAGGTACTACAATACAGTTTTCCCACGTAATAAACAAAGTATGCTGTACTGTGATGTATCGAACCATGCCGTTCGATTCCACACATAATAATTTTACCATGCCTTACCGAACTGGGCTGTGATTTTGTACGCCATCTTGGCGACGTTGGCCAGCTTGGGTCGGTACTTGCACGGCATGGCACGGTTCGAACTAGGGTGGGGGTTGGAAGAAAGAAAGAAGGAAATGACTAAGAGGTGATCCTGGAATTTTAGTAGGAAGGGATCGCAAAAATGTGGCTGACGCACTTACATTTAACGTGTGAAATCAAACGGTGCATAGGATGTCGCCTCACTCGAGGTTGTTACAGTGTGGTAGGGTATGGTTCGATCACAGCACAATTTCAGTTATTATGTGTAAAAATCGTTATTAGTCCTTCGGAACCCTGTTGTAGTATAACACTTTTATTTTTTTGAACAGGCCTGGCTGCACGGGCAGTGGTGCATGGGGGTACGGCATTTACTCGACTTGGCTTCGACCCTTCCCCAATGGACTCCGCATACGAGTTAGCTAAAGTGATGGAGTGCACTCCACTTTTCCCTTTCACTAATGCAGAACGCCTTCTGAAGTGTTTCTGGGACAAGTCCGGAGCTGAGCTGGTCCGTGAATGGCACGGATCGACCCACCCCCTCACACGGTCCATGTCCCCAACTCTAGATGTCCGGGAACCTCCTCTAATAGACTTGGATCCACCCTTGGCACCAGGCATTCCACTGTTGATTGGAGTGACGCCCAATGACGGCTTACTGTGGGTGTTTGGTGAGTAACCGGACCTATTTTCTTTACTGTTTTGTTTACTTTTGCAGTGATTGGGTACTGGTTGGTACCTTTTGATCAAAGAATAATGTTTGATTACCAATTGCTCCTCTTTTGCAGGAACCGGCTTACCCTCTTTAAAATGTGTCGTTAAGCAAAAAAAGTTTATCGTAGTTTCCCTATATGACGCTGACTGACAATACCACAACATCAGTTTTAACTACGAGCCCTAAATAACGCTTACAATCTCATGCTGTAAGCCAAAGTTTCAGAGTGAAATGGTGAATGCAGAGCAGAGAGCAAGCTTCGCTTATTATTTTTCGTTTGGGATGGAGACCGAATCAATTTTTACCAAATGTTGCAATTGAAGTAAACACCTCTCAAAGCAGCCTTTCATTTCTCTTCATTGGAATTTAAGGGAAAAAGTTTAGTAATGGGCAAAGTGTCGCCACCCAAGCAAAACTGGATAGTTCTGCTGTACTACATAAAATAAGACCCAAAATGAATTTTTCTCGTTAGTGCTGGCTGATACGTTATCGGCTAATTTCGTTAGTGCTGGCTGGTACGTTATCGGCAGTGACCACTGATCTTTATGTTTATGTTGATTCCTGGGGTCCTTGACCTTGGACCCATACATCAACTATTGACTCTGCACTACGATGACGTATGCCTGCAGGGTCACCATGAACCAACAATGATCGTCATGACCATGATGGGTCATCTGTTGAAGACAATAGTTCTTAAGTGTTTATCGTTGTGATCATTATTGTTAACGGTTGTTATGTTTGTAAACAAATTGGAAATGTTGTTGTTAAAGAAGTTGCTTTAGCTTCGGCACTTCATCGAAATTCCTCCAACCGTTTAGATCATGTTTTGTGTTAAAATATTGTCCCTTCCATATGTAAATATGTCATGTCATTACAGTTAGTAAACTACAGTGAAGTTTACAGTGTTCACGAAATGAGTCGTCATTCCGAGTTTCACAGTCCACCGTTTGCAGCTCCAATATTATTTCATTCCACTGCGACTATCCCTTCAATGTGGTAGCGGGAGCCGTGTATTTGGAACTTTGGATTCTACGCTCAATAGGAAAAAGTGAACTTAAAGAAGACATGGCAAAGAAATGCGGTGACGTTATTTTTCGGAAACCAGGAGAAAATTGGAGGTACAAGACGTCACCGGCAAGGAAGGGGAGAAACGATGAAGCAAAGAGAATCAGATAAGTATAATTCTTCTTAATAAGGAAATTTGAATGTTTCTAATGGCTGCCCAAATGCGGGAATTTACGTGCTAGACTGACACGATAAAAACAGAACAATAAAACTAGAAGTAATACCGTTCAGTACCAAATTTGAAATTTAAAAATGGCATCTGGAGGTTCGATTTCAAGTCAGACGACCATTCCCAATTTAACTGGTACGAATTACATTCAATGGGCAGAAAGAGTAAAAGCTTACCTAATGCATCAAGGTTTGTGGGCCTACGTGACGGAAGAGAGTAGAGAGACTGATGCAAATAAAAAGTTAGTAGGGACTCAAAAAGCCATGGGAACAATTTTACTTTTCATTGCAACAGGTTGTGTAACGATTCCTACTTCAGTCACTACTCCGAAACAACTATGGGATTTTCTGAAATGCACTTTTCAACCGAATAATGTTCTTAGATGTCTGGCATTACATAGGAAATTTTACTCTATAGCAAAATCTTCAAATGAGAGCATGAGCAGTTATATCAATCGGGTTGAAGAATGTGCAAACGAATTAGCTGACTGTGGCATGAAAATCTCTGACACAAATTTGGCATGGTGCATTTTGGCGGGGTTACCTAGAAGTTGTGATGTAATGTTAATGGGCTTCGCAGCAATGGGTGCCAATAATATTACTTGTGCAAAAGTAAAAGAACTGTTATATTTTGAAGATTCAAGAAATCTAAATGATCCTAACCTAACTCAATCCTTAAATTCGGCAGCATTGGCCGTACATGCGAACAAGCAATACTCTCAGGGTCAAACAATACCGACAACTAATAAGAAATTAATTTGTTTTACCTGCGGTGGTTCCAATCACAAAATGGCGTCCTGCCCCTCACCCCCTGATCCTTCTATTTTTAGCAACCGTGGAAGAGGCAGAGGAAGTCACCGTGGATGGAGAGGATTCAAAAGAAGAGGAGGAAACAGAGGATCACAAGCGAATACAAGTCAAGAACCGAAGGGTTTGTTCGCCACAGCCACATCCACCATGTATGCATTGTTCTCGTGCCTATGGACCTGGTCATTTTTCTCAGCAGCTACGGATGATAAAGGTAAAAAGTTGCAAGATATTTTCGTCGTGGATTCCGGCGCATCCAATCATCTCGTGTCAAATGAAAACTGGTTGTTTAATTGCCTAAAAATCAATGGTTTGCCTATACTTTCAGCCAGCAAAAATTGCGATTTGAAACCGCATTCAAAAGGCAACATCCTTTTTGACACTGGTAAAGGTAAAATTTTGATGAAAGATGTTTTATATGTTCCAGACTTACAAGTTAACTTATTTTCTGTAAGATCGGCTACAGCAAATGGGTGTCATGTGATATTCTATGAGACCTGTTGTTTGATTTATCATGGCCGTAAAATGATTGCAAAAGGGTATATGACTAATGGTTTGTACATTTTGGTAGGAAACCCATTACTTAATAATGATCCAGTTACAGATAAGTTGCTTAGAGGAACAAACTATATTGATATTCCAGATAGTGGTCATGCTGCAATGTTAAACAAGATAGTGCCAGCGAAAGTAACGATACAAAGTAATTTGGAATTGTGGCATAAACGATTTATGCATACAGCAATCTCTACTTTGCATGAACTGAGTGACTCAAAAGCCCTTAGGGATTTTAAACTTCCAAAGAAGAAGAATATAACTTCCCCCTGTCACGACTGCATTCAGGCAAATTTGACAAGAAAACCTTTTCCAGCACTTACATGCGAACGAGAGAAAGAACAATTAGCTTTAGTGCATACTGATGTGCTAGCAATTCCTGTCAAATCCATAGGCGGAAATTCGTATGTCCTAACGTTTACAGACGACTACTCAGGATTTGTGAGTGTTTACATACTGAAGAATAAATCGGACGTTCCTGAAAAAATAAAAGAGTATGTAGCAATGGCCGAAAATCAAACTGGTAAACGTTTAAAAGCCATAAAATCCGACTGCGGGTCTGAATATCTTAACAAAACGTTATCCGATTTTTTCAAAGAGAAGGGTGTGAGGCACACCACCACAAATCCCTTCTGCCCCGAGCAAAATGGCCGTTCGGAACGCCTTAACAGAACCTTGATGAATCTTGTTAGAGCAACATTAACTAGTGCTAATTTGCCAACTTATCTTTGGGCTGAATTAATTACCACAGCAGCCTATATACGAAATAGATGTGTGAACAAAGCTAACAAGAATTGCACACCACTACAATTATGGTTAGGAAGGTCTGAAAAACCAACGGCTAGACATTTAAAAGCTATAGGTTGTATATGTTTTGCTCACATTCCTGTCCAGAAAAGACATAAATTACAGCCGAAAGCAAAGAAGTGTGTAATGATTGGCTACGACTTAATTTCACGGAGCTATAGACTTTGGGACTTGGAAAATAAAGTTGTGATTGTGTCAAGAAACGTTACATTTCTGGAAAATGAATTTAATTTTGAACATTTGGATCAACAGAATTCTACAGAATTTGAAAAGATGTGGGAACAGCTGTGGACAAATGAAGAAACTGACGAGGAAGAAGAAACCGAAAAACTGCCAACTGAGACAGCACGAGCCATTACCCCACCAATTGAACTGCCAACTTCAGCTATAGGTGAGAAAGTCGTGACCCCTCCTACTGTAACGCCTTTGCTGGAAGAGGACAAAACTCCACCTCAAGTTGTGGGTCAACTCGCCAAAAAGAAGAAAAAGAAGGAATCCAAGACAAGTGAAAGTAAAAGTGATTTTGAACACAGATATTTTACGAGGTCAAAGTCTAATAAAACTGTCTCAGAAAAAGAAACGCCAATTCCAGGGGAAGAGAATAGTTTACCAGAAGAAAATAACGTTAAAGTACCAACAAATACGAATGAAAATAAGACTGAAAAAGCTTTAACAGTTTTTGGAGGGAAAAATAACAGCAATGTTATTGGCGATTCTTTCACTGAATTACTCCTGGAACGTTATGGTGAACCAGTGACCCAACACACGTTGATAAATACTTGTTTCTTCAATTTTCACAATGATGATTATGAGCCAGCTGCTTTAGCTACAGTTGTTAATGAGCCTAAAATACCGAACAATTTCCGTGAAGCAATAAATAGTGTCGATTCAGAAAAATGGTTAGCTGCTATACACGCTGAATATGGAAGCCATATTGCCAATGGCACCTGGTGTTTAGAAGAACGTCCACCAGGAGTACCCGTGGTAGGATGTCGCTGGGTGTTCTGTGTTAAGCGTAATTCTTTGGGCGGCATCGATCGTTACAAAGCACGCCTTGTTGCAAAGGGATTTACGCAACAATATGGACAATCGTACTTTGAAAGTTACAGCCCGACTGCTGGGCTTGCAACAATACGTCTAGCAATCTCTGTAGCGGTACAAAACAATTGGTATATAGACCAATACGATGTGACTGTTGCTTATCTCCAAGGACGACTCGATTGTTACGTTGCTA
Source organism: Lithobius niger (assembly GCA_023313725.1). Lineage (NCBI taxonomy): Eukaryota > Metazoa > Arthropoda > Chilopoda > Lithobiomorpha > Lithobiidae > Lithobius > Lithobius niger. The sequence goes on from JAHWFP010087383.1 coordinate 11,242, forward strand.
TGCAACAACCAGAGGGCTTTGTTATACCCGGTCAAGAAACAAAGGTGTGCCGTCTGGTAAGATCGATATATGGACTCAAACAATCCGGGCTTTGTTGGTACAGAAGACTGACGGAAGTGTTGTTGAAGCATGGTATGCATCGTTGCCTTTCAGACGCATGCGTATTTTGGATAGAAGTCAACAATGAACGTGGTTTCGTTACAGTCTACGTCGACGATTTAATGGCAGCTGCCCAAACAATCAGAATTAGACAATTGTTGAGGAAGATATTGAATTCTGATCTGGATATAAAATATCTGGGTCCCTTGAATTTCCTGCTAGGAATCCAATTTGAAAGAGAACCCAGTGGAGTGCTTTTTGCACATCAACGCACTTATACAGAGAAAATATTAAAAAGATTTAATATGGAATTCTGTAAAACAGTTAACACACCGTGTCTCCCTGGTCAACATTTAAATAAGACTGTAACCTTAAGTGTTGAAGAGCAAGATGAAATGAGGACAGTCCCTTTTAGACAATTAGTAGGGTGCCTATCTTATCTTGCCTTGGCGACACGTCCCGACATAGCATATGCGGTCAATGCAGTGGCCGCACATTCGGCTAATCCAAATCCTACACATTGGATAGCCGCCAAACGAATTCTGCGTTATCTTCGAGGTACCATCGACAGAAAATTAGTCTTTCGTCCAAATCCGGCAAGACTTGAAGTT
>JAHWFP010087384.1:0-10964 GCA_023313725.1 Lithobius niger
TTCGCTCACTCAATCAGCGCCTCCCCTTAGTTCGCTCACTCAATCAGCGCCTCCCCTTAGCCCGGACGCCATGCACTTGCATATGAATATTGCCACCTGAAATAAAAAAAAATCATCCTTTATATACAACAAAGTCCAAACCTTTAGCCAGCCGGCTTTGTCATTTTTTTTTCTGGGAGAGGTAGAAAGTAAAACAGCGTTTTCCATATTTAACCAAGCTCCACAACGACAGAACCTCTTCCAAGCAAGACGTTATTGCTGGAGCATCGGATTCTTCGGCTCTTCCAGGAAGTATTTTTCTTCCGATAAATTCATCGGAAGCCACAGTTAAAGATGACAGACCAGCAACAGTAGATTACCGTTAGAAACACTTACGCAAAGGTAATTAACAAAATGGGGAGATTGCATCACACAGTCCCTCCTCAATGAGCAAAGAGAAGGTAATGAAGGGAGGGACCTTATCCTTCATGAACAAAATGACGAGTGACAACTGTTGTCAGGTTATATTGATTGGGCAGCGCTTAAATGAGTTCTTGCAGTCTATATAATAAGACCATATAAATCAAGAATTGCCTGCTAATTTTAAGCAATCATTTTAAGAGTTAAGTAAGAACCAACGGTATCGCGCGTCTGTTAGGAGGTAAGCATTGGGGAGGGAGCTTGGGGGCCGGCATGAACATGAACGTGGAAGAATATAATTGAAGTGATCATTAGAAAAGGGGGTGGGGTATTTGAGACACATGATAGCTGTTATTTCCGAGAATTAAATAGACATAAATCGCTGGAAATAATATTACGGAAAATTGGAAATTAGCCAACCGCGGAAATCATACACTAGAAATAAGGTAGTTCAGTAAGCCACCTTTATGCACTTACGTTTCGTCGGAGTGGCATGACCAGGATTCGAACCGGCTACCGAGTTCACCCCCAGATCACTTGCATAGCGCCTTAATCGCTATGGCCACACCCTCCACTGGCATAAAGATAACTCACTGAACCCGTTATTACGTAACTCCGTTATTTCTAGTGTATGATTTTCGCTGTTAACTAATTTCCAATTTTCCTTAATATCATTTCCAGCGATTTATGTCTATTTATTTCTCCTTTATTGAGCCTTGTGAGTGTATGATTTGTCTTCCCTCTCCATTGTCAACGGCCGAGTGAATTTCTGTCAAATGCAGCCTTGGTCACGGTTGTGACCTTAATAACGGGTTCAGTGAGTTATATTTTTGCCAGTGGAGGATGTGGCCATAGCGATTAAGGCGTTATGCAAGTGATCTGGGGACGAACTGGGTAGCCGGTTCGAATCCGGATCATGCCACTCCGACGTAACGTAAGTGCATAAAGGTGGCTTACTGAAATACGTTATTTCTAGTGTATGATTTTCGCTGTTGGCTAATTTCCAATTTTCCTTAAAGTTATTTCCGAGAACATAAACATGGAAAAATATAATAGACGTAATCCAAAGAAAGGGGGAAGGGGGAGTATTAGCGGTGGGGTGGGTGATTTGAGTCATAGGATGAGCTGATTGGGTGAACGAAAATCAGCATTTATTAGCCAATGTGCGCGCAAATTTTAAGAAACTAAAAACGACAAAAATATTAATGGTGGATTCTTTAAGCCACAGTAAATTTTGGAGGAGGGGAAAAATTTATATTTTATTTGTATAATTTTTTTAATTTCCTAAAATTCTTTTGATAATTTATTTGCCAATATTAGTGCGTAAAATTTGCCACTTACTCCCCATATTTGTTTCTTGTTAGCTCTGGAAGAAAGTGGGTTTTCTTAGTTAAGTAAGTTTTGTTTTCCCGTTTATCCTTAGGTCTCTTTATCCTTAAAGGCGTAGGTATTTAGGCCTACAATTCATTGCACAATGCATTGTCACTGCAAGAATAAGTAAGATAACTTACGGAATTCGTCATTTTCTTGGCGCAGGCCTTCAATTTCCAGGCGCAGGCCTTGAATTTGTGTGCGAAACGCTCGAACTAAATTAGCTATTCGGAAAGAATTAAAATTAGTACAGTTCCGTTAACAGCACATTTTAGTTAACTAAAGCTCTTTTACGTACCTGAAGCACCAGTGGACGTCGGAGACGACATTTTGTAGTTTGTAGTTTGTAGTACCCGCTAACTGCGCATGGCCAACTGGGATTGAAGCTGCGGAGAGAGGAACGGAATTTTAATCTCAGTTGGCAATGGCGCTGGGGTAATTGGCGGTTGCATAGACGAATCATCGATGGTGCCTTCTGCTTCCCTGTTGAGCGAAGAAGGCAGCTCCAATCTCAGTTGACCATTGCGCAAAGTGGTGATCGCATAAATGAACCATCGATGGCGCGTTGTGTCCATGGTCATGAGAATCGTGCCGGAAGTGAATGTGAACTCTCAACTATTAACCGAAAGCAGTGATATATATATGATTTTCGAAGCGATACATCTTTTTCTTTGTAAAAATCCACTAAAAAAGCCGAACATCTGAGACACTGACAGTGGAGCAAAGAGGGCTCTCGAAATTCACCACGCCAAACTCATACATCTGGAGACAGTTTGGTACCTTTAACGTACTGAAAGCCCATTAGCAAACTCCGCTCTGTCTCCAGACTATATGAGTTTGATTGAGTATGATTTATGGCTTTCGATGCTGGCAATAGATGGCGTGTTCTGTCCTTGGCTAGCCTTGCCGGAAGTGACCCTGAACCCTCGGCTGTTAACTGCTGTTAAAGTGTTAACCTAATACCTAAATTCAACCAACACACCAATCGTATGAGCCTAAACGAATTTTGAACGTAACAACTACTTTCACGGTAACGTGACTATTTTTGTATTACTGTTTTTCTGGGTTTTGTCAGTGGACCGGAAGTTGCACCGATGTACGGAAGTTGCACTGATTGTACCAAACCAATTTAGCGATGTTATATATATGATGATTTTTTAATTATCGTGTAGTCCCTTAGTTGACCTACGTTTAGTATTCCTAATTTATTGAAAATGTTTTTTGCTTGGTGCACGAATCTGTTACCAAATAAATTTTCCGCTGCTTCATTTTGTATTTTCTGTAGTCGTTGAAAACTGTTTTGTTAGCAAAGCCATACACTTCAATTGTACACCTGAATTGTGATTGGGTTTATGAATCCAAGAATAAACAAGTCATCAGATTATTTTTTCTAAGTATGGATTTTAAGTAGTAGAGTTTTGGGAGGAGGGTTCAAAGGGTTTAGCGAGCGTTAATCGCTTCCGGTTATCTGCCCGACGAAGTCCTAAGGCCCTATGTCTGACCCAGATTCCCAGGTGGTCACCCACCCAAGTACCAATCGTGCCCAATGCAATGAGAGGAGGGTTCGAATGTTTTAAACAATAATATCGACACGTACTTAAAAACTCAATTTTTGATCAATGGTTACGTCTAAATATTTGATGTGCTTGACAATTTCAGTACTCTTACAGTTTTTAATCTTGTGTCTATTGCTCCGTGTGGGGTGCAAAGGCAGCTGCGAGTACTGGGGGCGTCAGATTCGATAGGCGTCTTGGTCCCAGCTATACATCTCTGGCTTCGTACAGCCCCGGGTTCGATCCTGGTAAAGGGAAGTGTATATGTACTAGTTTTTCTCCGCCCATTGCACGAGGGCTTCCTCTGGGTACTCCGGTTTCCTCCCTCATGCGGCAAAAAACAACTGTCATGGTGGTGGTACCTTTCACTTAACATCTGCCGCTCGGGCGTTCAAAAAGCTCTCACCTTATCGACTGACACCTTCTATTCGATTCTACTCTATTCTACAGTATTTCCGACAAACTGAAACAAGATTTCAGCAGAAAACTTTCTAAGTTTTTAAGTTGGTTACGTGCAATTCTAAACCTGTTCAAAATTACTAAACATAACAGAGGAACACGATGTTGTTGTTATTTCGTTACCGTCGACCAGTTTTTTAACTGATCCGGTCTCTTGGAAATGTTGGGAAGAAAGATAAAACCCTCACCTTTGTATTGGGGACTCTAGTGCGTTTGAAAAGTCGATGTTGTAGAAAGTAAGTTTTACAAAAACACCCTCCATTGATTTTACTTAGTTTAAGGAGAAGGAACTGCAACATTTGTGATGGGAAAGCGACGGTCGGGCAATCCATTAGCGGCAGACAGGCAGGCAGCATAACATCCAGACTAAAAGCATATGCATGCTTGGAAGAATAGGTTGTTCTGTTTAGCAGTCACTGCAGTCAGGTGTGCCTGCAGCCATGAACGAGCTAAGTACCAAAGTGCAGTTTGGAAGTAAGCCTGTAGGTAGATAACAAACAACAAACGTTGAAAAGGAATGTGAAGTTCCATCACAAGTGTGCGCCATTATTGTGCACAAAATAAATACACTCTCCCAGAGTTTGACAAATTTAGGAGAGTTAGGAATGCAAAAGCACATCCCCGCAGATATATTAGATTTTAGGTGTTGATCCCCTGCTAACACCCCCTAAATCACCGACAGTTTGTGCAGTATTAACAACTTCTCGATGAATGATAGACGTAATGTTGGGGGCAAAGACACTGCCGCAGCAGCACACACCTCAGACCTTGGGAGACAGATTATGAGGAAAGTCTGACGTCACATAATTTGAAATTTCCGAACGATGACGAGAGGAAGACTACACCTTCGGCAACGTGGGTACCATCGGTAACGAATCCACAGGTGGTGCCGGAACTTGAGCGGCTTGACGCCCTTGAGAGTTAGTGTCCTCATACAGCATCAGAAACGGAAAATCAGCTGATGAGCGCAATTACTAGAAAAATCGCACCGATTCAAACTCAAATGTGTTTATTTGAGTCCAATGTCGCTGCCAAACACTTATCTCCACTAATTTGACCATCTAACGAAGATTCCTTTCCTTGGAAACAATAAGTGCAGCAGTCCAGTGCAATTTATTACTGAAACAAACATTCCACTTGCATAAAATTTGGAAAATTTTGAAGGAATGTTCTGGTTTATGGACAGCAGGCAGTAATTGACACTTGTTTTTGCTTAATTTACTCTTCCGTACTAGGCAAAAGGAGTGACAATTTCGTGAGCTTACGCTCCAAAAATAACTTGGAGTGAAACCAGTGGTACGATGTAGTATAGTGCAGGCTTGATGGTGAAAATTTCGGGTTGCATTTTCTACAGATAAACCCACAGTTAATTAAGGTTGCTTTCAGGGATCTTTTCTAGACTTGATCTTGACAGGATTTTACGGAACATTTTTGAATTGGCAAATTCCACAAATTGCTCAAACTCGTACAAGATGAATTTTTATCCGTTATCAGATACAAAAGTTCTACAGAGGCCGTATGTAGCAAACAATTCTCGATTTTTTTTAATAGTACTAGCACTCGTAGCAAATTTCATTATGAAAACAAACGGGAATTTCGAGCGTGCATCGATATTTTCCCAGTTATGGGCCTCACAAAATCAATGTGAATTCGATTCCACGCTGTAGCGGGTCGTTCACAAACAGGTTTCTTGCCTGAAATATCCCCAACTCTATTAACCTGACAAGATTCGCAAGTTTTAAAAATTATTCAGGTTAGCATCAATGCCAGGCCACCACACGTGCGAATGTACGAGTACTTTTATATATACGTCCCTACAATGTCTCAAATAGAGTTCACTTAAGACATGTGGTCTCAAAATCGCTGGAATGGCAAGCCTATGAGCCCCAAAAATAGCGTGTCTGTCCAACGATAGTCTATTACGTCTTATGAAGTATGGTTTCAATCATCTGCTGGACGCTGAGCATCCTCCAACTCCACTTTTTTAACCTGTTCAACAATTGTTTTCCCCGGCTTATCAAATGAAATTGTTTCTTGTTCTTCTTCACCCATCCTCCAGCCCCAACGTTAGGTGCTAGCCTAGAAGTGACATGAAATCTCTGCCCAAAATAACACAATCTTGAGAATCTTCCAGGACGAAGAACGTTTGTTGCAATGCATGTTTGTGTTGTCAAACCGTATAGTACAACATATGTATCCAGACCCCTTGATTCTGCTTGCTGCCAATGCAAAAACTATTTTTGCATTATGGTGCCTTTTGGCACCTTGTGCCTGAAGGGCACTAGCCATCCTGCCTGACAGTATTGAGAATGAAGCCCCACTGTCAAGCAGACCAAGGCAGGAATGACCAGACACTGTTATCTTTAAAATGGTCGGTTTCCTTTTGTTCCCTGGTCCTTCTAAGCTCCAAAAAGGTGAACATTTTGGGCCAAAACTCGTTTAGCAACACCCTAAACAAGCCGGCCCTGGCCCGCGAATCCCCAAGTTGCTTGGTCACTAAAAACATTACTAGCTAGTGACCTTCGCTTGCGTTTTTTTTTAAATTTTCATACACTGACCTCGGTGACCTTTTTTATCACATCCCCAGCAATTGTCATTAGAGGATCGAGTCTCCTTGCCTTTGTCTGGTTGTGTGGTCGTGTTGCTTTCAGCCATCGTGCAGACTACTGAGTGTTTCCACTCATCACTGAAGGAATCATTGTATCGGTTGGTTTCACCTGATGGTACCTTCTGGCTCTGAATTCATTAGGGTCCAAAACTCCCATGCTGACTGAAGCACTAGCCGGGCTGTGGGCTTTGCTACCATACATGTGTGCCTGAGGTGCTGCTCAAATGGGCTGGTTTCCATTCGTCTGTGAATTGGGTTGCTCAAGCTCTCCGTGTGAACTGACCTCCATATCAAGGTCGGCTCTACAGACTGAGCTGGCTCTGGAGGTGGTTCATGGGTCCTCTGGGTGTAGAAACCTACTCATTTCTATTCCCATGGAACGAAACTCCAGCAAGGCGAAATTCTGTGTGGCAATTATGCAGAACTCTTTCTAACTTTGTGGCTTCACTAGTCTTCGGATCTAACCGCTTGTAATAACCATTTATAGCCTTTACATATTAGGAAAATGGTTCTGGAGCATGCTGAGTTTTCCTGTCAAGCTCACGCCATAGCTCTTGCTCGAAATCAGGACCCTCAAACTCCATGCTAGACTCGTGTTGGAACACGTCCCAACTAATGAAAAGACCTTTTAAAATTCCACCACTGTTCTGCTTCATTTATGAAGGCGAAGTAGAGAACAGTGTGTAGGAGGTATCTTTTCGAGTAACCCAGCGCCTTGCCATACTTCTGCCAAGAGCTAAGAAACTCTGCTGGCGATTTCTTGAAGGAAAAATTTTTTCAAAAGTTGGTATGTAACCTTTGGTGATTTTGGAACGGAATATTGACTCCACTGATCCTGGTAATTACCAGTACAGGTAAACGACCTCTGTTCTGGAGCCAATAGCCTTCCTTATGGTTCTCCCTGTCTATGCTACTAGTCAACTGTTCATAGCATCATCTGTTTAAATAAGCAGTTTCACGATATTCTCACTCGCTCGTGAGAATATCTCATGCCACTGCTGATACGTGAAGCAGGCAGCCTCAGGATTCCCTCCACATCATCACACACTTCACTCATTGCATCACCGCACACCTTGATCGTTGTGATCATGGCGAGATGCCTGTGAGGATATATGGGCCTCGGCTCGTCAACAAACTCCACATTGTGTTGAGCCGGTGTTGAATGTACTGTCCCATGCATATCCATGTTTCTACCACGAGGAGTGAACAGGGGTTGTGTGTGGACAGTATGTTCTCTGGGTTGGCCTTGACAATTTACTAATGGTGGGGATATCCAGTTTAAGGGTTAACGTTAACCTTTTGGCTAAACTCGGTAATAAGGAAAAATGGTGATATCCATCACGAAATAAGTTGAGGGCTAAGCAATATTTAGCCTGAAGGTCGAGGACTAACTTAGCACTGAGAAGTTAGCCCCGAACTGTAAAAAGCGGTGATATCCATCTAGTATTAGCGTTATTCCTGAGTTTTAACAACACATTAAAAGGGCTAATTTAGCCTGAAGGTCAAGGTCTAAGGAGTAAAGAGCTAACATGACCCCAACTTAGTCCAACATGGATATCACCAACTTTTTTCTCCAGTCTACTTCCTCCCAGGTTGAGGTTTAGTTAGACCCAGGGTTAAGCTAGTCCGAGGCTAGTTTAGCCCTCAACTGGATATCCCCACCGTAACTGTTCAAATGCCCTTGTTGCAAGATCCATTGGTAAAGGTGCGTCCTGCAACCACTGCAGGACGTTCTTGAAAACTTCATCATTGTTAACTGGAGACTTCCCCTATTCATATCTTTAGTTTCGTTTGTTAACACGGGGAGGGGGGAATCATGAGCTAAACTCACGATTTTGTTCGCCATCCCATTTCTGGTGTGCACCTTGTTGGTATCCACCACTGTGATCATGATTACGAACGTTCCTTTCGCGAGGATCGTTGTAATAATTACGTCCTTTCTCATACCGTTCCATGTGAACGGTCACGTGATCGATCTAACTGATGCTGCAGCATCCGATCACGATGACCTTGAGTGTTAAAACCCATTGTCACACGGCACTAATTTCCCTCAGACCTTCGACCTTGGTTTAATAGTTAGGACTTAGGAATAAAAAGGGTACCTTCTCGTGGGCGTTCCCTTTGTTTCATTTTAATTGGCGGAAATCTGTGCTACAAGCTAATTATAACTACTTAAATTGCCTCATGTCTCATGCCGTCGGGCGTATGGCCTGAGTCTCATGTTCTAGCTAACTCACTTATGAACTACTTAAATGCACAGAATTACATACGCAAACACGTTTTTCCGTGCGCGGGAAAAAAAATAATATCACACAGTTATTGTAGGCCTTCCTGGTAACAAAATTGGCGCAGACAGGAGCAGACAGATTTAGCTTTAAAAACGACTTAATCAGCCTCCAACCATAACCCTGGTTTCTACAAAATTGTACAAAATCCCTAATGCATCACATAACTTACGTTAACACGAAACGTGTTCTCTATTGTACGGCATTCATCAGACACATACAAACTACCGAAATACAGGAAAAATATGCGACTATAATTCAAAGAACAGCGTTTCATGGGTGGTCAATGTTCACAAATAGCACTTAGCTAAATTATTCTTGTAACATGCACGCCGATAAAAGTTTCCATGTGAGCTTAAACTTAGCCAAATTACGCTTCACTTCAACGCTATACATGTATCACGTGTACAACATTTGAACACACAAATATTGAAGTCCTTCCTATCTTCCTCTTGTCGAAGAGGCACTTTACAAAAAGCACTGCTTTTCTTGCTCACAAACAGCTCCTGTTTACCGAAATGAACACAAAAAATTACAATGAACCGAAAAAAATCTGATTACACAGTTCGTTGTACGGGTGCCTTGAGATAAAAACCGCTTAAAGCTAGTTCAAATCTCGGATAAGTAGCCCAACAATAAATGTATGATGTAAGATAGAGCAAAAACCACTGTCACACACTTACTGTCAACAATCCTTTGTTCCGTCCTTGGCCTTAGTCCAGAGTGATTTGATGCTCAGTGTACGTCTATTTGGTCAGGCATGCTACGGTAGGAGACAAAGGCTACCCATGCTGGGGCTCGAATGTCGGAAGACAAGCTCTCATCTCGACCACTGGATTCAATCTGATAATTGGTGCAAAACCACCTCCTTATATACACACGCGGCATACATCCGGGTTGTGGGTAGCTGCATCCAGCAGGGCCTCGCGTCAGCCACAGGCTTAGCCTGTGACCTGGCGCTACACCACAGCATATCGGCCAAGTGGATCACAGTGGACCTTACGTGTTGTATTATGCACAAGATATACCATTACCACATGTAACACGTTACACAGCCTCCCTGAAAATCGTAAACTCATCTTAATTTAAGATGAAATGGATCTGTGCTTTGAGGATGTAAGATACCATCGGTTTAAGATGCGTCCTAATTTCAGACGTGTTTCATTTAGATGCCATTAAACATATAAGATGCATCTTATTATCAGATGGAAAACACGCGATATAAATATTTAAGATGTTTAGCTGTTTAAGATGCCATAGTTTTTAGTTGCCAAATTCACGGAATGTAAGATGGCAGCAATTTCAGATGTCCACACAATAGGACGGTTTATTTTAAAGTTCGAAAACTGGGAAATTTGAAAAATTGTAAGACAATTTATTTTAAATGGGGTAACTAGCAAAGACGCCGACATTTTTAAGATGTCACTCATGTTAAGCTGCAATACAGGCAAAGTTGCTAACATATTTTTAAGATGGTAATTTATTATAAGTTGTGAAACAATCAAAGATTCCAGCATTTTAAGTTGATAGATTTTATTAAATCGGAAAAGAGTGAAGTAGGGTGGCAGTTTACTGAATTGGAAAATACATAAGTAGCAGTGTTTTAGATTGGAAAATTGTTTTGGTCAACAAACTCAAACTTTTTTTTGTACAATATTGCAATCAAAACTCTACTCGATGTGATTAAATGTGAACAGGAATTAAAAAAAAATTCTCTTTTGCGCCTGTTTTAAATATTTGTTCCTAAAATAGCACATAATGAAGGGACATAATTACAAATTAATTTAATTAAATAATTGACAAAATAAAATACATACCTGTTTCCGGCACCCTCCACCCTCCATTTTTCCACCCGACCATCCCAACCTCGTCCCTCCCGTTTCTTTTTCATACAGATGATGTTGAGCACTAAAGAAAAAGAAAACCAGTTCCTTTCTTGAAACAGTATAATGCAATGATGATACTGTAGAAGAAAATATATGTAGAAGAAGACCACCCAAATACCTGAGATGCGGTCGGAAACTCGAAAGTTAACATACAATCAAAAAAGTAACCAATCACGATTTAACCGATCTCTGAAACTTCACTGCTGATTTACCCTTCTTAGAATAAAAACAATGATTAGCCATGTCCTTAAAAAATCAAATGGTCTAATTCAACCTATGGTCTTATACAACCTATGGTTTATACAACCTATGAACTACCTAAATGAATGCTAAGACATCTACGCAATTAATGAAGAATAGCAAACTCTTTTGACTTTCATAACGACTGTAAACATTGAGTTAG
>JAHWFP010087388.1:0-25703 GCA_023313725.1 Lithobius niger
TGTATCCATAGTAGAAATAGGAGTGGTCCATGAATAGAGCCTTGTGGAACCCTAAATTCAGTAGACTGCCAGGTACTGTGTATGTTATTGGCGCAAACACAACAATAGGCAATAACTAAAGGTTCAATGACGAAAAGAACACGACAAAGAATTAAAATACATTGACTAAAATCGTAGGGTACTAGTGTTATTTGCTAGACGATAGTCCACCTGAAGACGGTTGAATTTAGATGGATGAATTACGTCTCCCTGCATCCATCGGTCCCCCCCCCCCCCCAGTGCCGTAATTAGGGGTGGTGCAAAGGGTACAAGACACCGGACCCAGGAGGCAGGGGGCCCAAATAACACAAAATTCACTACGTTTTGGTTGGGGTTGGTAGTCACTTTGCCTCTAAATTGGTTACTTGTTAAGGAGGGGACCAACGTTTCGCACTTAAGGCCTCTTAGGTAACTGATTCCGATGAAGCGTGATCATTTCAGTAATCATTTTGTATAATCTTAACAACGAAAGGGCGCACATTACGGAGGATTAGAATTGTTGCAAATGACGACTGTTCATTTACAAGGCAACAGCGTATACCAAGCAAATCACGCAACAACCGTCGTACGTGCAATAATTGTTGCTGTGAATTGTGAAACAATTAGTTTCCACTCTGGACGTCCACAACAATGAAATAAATATGTCTTTCTACGTAAAGGATAATAGCATAGAGCAATGCACTAAAGCGCGCGAGCAAGCTGTTCTTTAGGAATGCCAAAGATTTTCGGGCATTATCTGATTGAAACTCCGCTCACTATAACAATACGGCGTATTCCATGCTATTGCATTGTTCAAAAAATCGGATTGTTAAGAAAACTACAACAAATTCATTTGCTTTACCTTGTATGCCGAAGGAGGAATTCGGATTTAAGCAACAAAGCTAAAACAATAACCGTTTACAATGCGTTCCAAGAGTGCTATTTCTAACGGGACAGTTTCTTTTTTAGCTTGTCTCCGATGTGGCATTTCGAATTAGAGAAACAATTACCAAAACAAGTAAGATCCATCATTATCCACACACCGCCACCTGTCAGTAACAGGCTAACTGTAGACATATTCGAAAATCACTGTCAAGTAGAGCACACTACATCTACAACGTTATGTAGAGTACAGATCCAACGGCCCGCACTTTGCTGCAACAATACAAAACAACATTGTTGAACTATTGTTTCCTACCGATATCAGCATCTCAGCCCTCTTGTAGCAATGCAAGAATGGAGGAACACAACAATGACTTTGTTCTCAGCACTCCCATTATTTATTTCAAACGAAACCCTTATTGCACGCGTTGCACAAATTTAGCTTATTTTTAAATGGCAAGTTATTTTTTATCGTTAAGAAATACTGTGAACCAAAATGACCCTCTCCAACATTGTATTCTGTGCTCTCTTCCGAATATCTCCATCACTCGACAAATCAAACAAATCCTCGAATACATAACGGAACACTATACGCAAAAGAAAACCACTATTCGTACTACATCATTACTGACATCGCGCACTTCTTTATTATCTTGCTGAGATGCGGACATTGGTAGATAAATAAGTTATCGCCTGCTTTCCTTGTAGAAATAACCAACAATGGCTAGGGTCTGATTCCCTCGTGCAAAGAACCCACAATGGCTCGGGCATACTTCCCTCGTGCAAAGAACCGATAATTGCTCGAGGCTACTTCCATCGTGAAAAGAACGAACAATGGCTTGAGCCTGCTTCCCTCGTGCAAAGAACCAACAATATTGCTTGGGCTTGCTTCCCTCATGGAAAGAACCAACAATGGCTCGGGCCTACTTCCGTCGCGTGAAGAACCAGCATTGCTCAGGCCTGCTTCCTTGTGCAAAGACCCAACAATGGTTCCGGCTTGCGGCCCTCGACACTGTTAGTTCTCAGCACTCGGGAAGCAAATACTGAACGACTACCAAATATCGTTCTTCTTTGTTCGGGAAGTAGGCGATAACCTCTATATTTCACTCGTAAAAGCGGGTTTTCAGCTCCAATAATGATTGTGTTCACATGTCTTTGAGAGGAACGTATTTTTGTCTACTGTCCACAGTTGAATGCCTTTAGGACGACTGTTTTTTTTTTAATCAACAAGAAACAGCAAATTTCGTTCTTATTTTCATGTTGCTAAGGAAGACTTCCGTATTCTTACTGCGCAGCCGAACAGCAGCTGCCGTGCCACGATTAGCCCGATCGGTTTGTTTATCAACCAACAGCGTCCCGATGACTATCTATATTGTCAGAGGCGGCAATACTGTCTCTGCCAAACTCAATGTTAGTGTTGGATGCGGTTCGACAACAATACCGATGCTATCTCGTACTTGTACCTTTTTCTTTTCCGTCGAAAAACACGCCAGTCATCCTTATCGCATTGTTACCCATCTCCTTGGCCACTCGAGAAGCTCAACTTGAGGAGAGGCAAGGAACCCTGAAAACCCCAAACTAAACAGCAGACTTTTCAAGTTTTGCAAAATTCCATACGGCCGGTTTGATAACTTGAAAAAGACGTTTACATGCACAGCAACCCTTTTTCCGGGGGACCTTTTCTGAAACGAAACCCCTTTCCCTTTCAAGATTTTCATCTACCTTTTATTCTAGGGTTAGGGCTGGGTGGGTATAGGGAAGGGTAGGTAGAGTCGATTTTGGAAAGAAACCCGTGCACTTACTTCCTTGAAGGAGCGAAAAGGAAAACCCGTATGCTTTGGTGCGTAAAAACCCTTACAAAAGATCCCGCGAGTTATTAATAGAACACTTTCTCCCCCGGCTGATGACCGAGAAGACAGACAGAGGGCGCACCTTCATTCATACTGAAAAGTGAGTGTGGTAGGGGCGATATACCAACCATCCAACCAACCTGTGAGTTTTGCTTGTTGAGGGAAAGTGCCCATACCAGTCAATGCCCTTGATCTTGCACGATGGGTGAGGTAGAGATATTGGAGGGGGCCGGGTGGGTAGGGGGGGGGGGAGGGCTTATTTCCTTCCTTGCAGGTAGGGGAAGAGGGATTATGAGAGCAGGGGTGGGGTACGAAATGAGAAACTTCAGAACTGGAAGACGGTTGAACTCCATCGCCATGCAAGGTTGAGTATGGATAGAACGAGAGCATTGAAAGCAAGCGTTCCTCCAATCCAAGTCATTGCCCCCGTGCGCGCGCTAGGCAGCACGTGGGGGTAAGACGAAACCCCCTCTACGCATCCCCACACCCCCACTTTCTGTTGACAGGAAGGGTGAATCCATCCCGAAGGTGGAAGTGATGCATTGTTGTGGTTTAGTGTCATAGACCTTTCCTAGCAGCCACGCATCACCAGATGGTTTCTAACCCTAACCTCCATCCCTCCCTTTTCTCGTTCAATCTCTGCTACGTCTTTCCTCCCTGTGTATACGATACGACAGGACGCTATTTTAGTCAGGAGTTCTATCGAGCATGCGCAGACCCCTTAATGAGAGGCAAAGCCCTGACGTCAGACAAAACGTGCGCTGCGGAGCGTGCGAAGCCACAATGGGCGCGACAATGCCACGCGCGTCCCCGACTCCCTCCCGCCCCTTCAGGCGCATGCGCGAGACACACCATACATCTATATGCATAGAGAAAAAGAAAAAGGGATTTCTATCTTTCTTTTTGGCCATGCTCGCGCGAGTTAAGATCCCTCCACTCCCCTGCTGCCTATCTGCATTAATCAAAGACCAAATCAAATAAGCCTAATGGACGCTTGACTAAGTAGTCTGACAAGATTACAGGGGGGTCGCAGCTCTCGATAATACGTAAGCGAAAAAAATGGAAGTCGTTAGAGCTTTTGAATTAGCATCCCAAGCTAACGTAATTTAGGCCTTTACTTTGAACTGTTCCTGCACTCAAGCTTTGAGAGTACAAGGAGCCCTCGAGGTTGGTGAATACTGACATCTAGACATTCACTCGAATATTCCTTTTTCGAGTCAATAAAATAATTGTTGCCATTTTTCGTTTGCAAAGGTGTGAACGTGCGCGCATGCAGTGATTGTAGCTACCCACTTTGAAACAATTTAGCTCAGTTCTGAACGCCTGTATCTACGAAATAAATACGCCGTTCTATTGTTTCTAGCTGCCAACTGTTTCTTTATTGTTCAGTCTATGCCTTGCAGCTGGCGTTTGCTGATTGGCATTGTTCCCTAATTACAATGGTTAAAGGGATATACCTCCCAGCGCCATTTTTCTCGATCACGCCACATCAAGTACGGCCCCAAAGATCTATTTACTTACCGTTAGTGTTTCCCTTAATAAAACCGTTTTAAAATGTGGTGTCTAGGAGATTTTCTATTGAGTATTGTTAACTATATTTAAGAACGTTCCGTCACTAAATGATGCATTGCGTGCCTACAATAATCATGACGTTTCATCTCTGTGTGTACATCTACTAATTTTCTAATAATTACCATGAGGTCTATAATCTAATACACTAAGACGATAAAAATTAAAATTAATTATTCCAATAGATCGCCGAAGCAATTATAATTATAAGACACTACTTTAGAAAATTATAAATTGTGATTTTAAAATACGAGAATCATTTTGGTTTGTGACGACACAATCGTTGACTTGATTCTGTCTCGTGTACTATTTACAAAGCCAACCGAGACAGCAGCTATGCGAGGAACGCAGCTACCACCCCAGCCGACCTTGGCACTGTAATTGTTCGGATGACGAGCTGTGCATAGCTGTAATTTGGCACGCGGAATGTTATAAGACAGGCCGGGTTTTACATTGACAGGCCGGGTTACATTGCCGGGTTACAGGCCGGGTTACAGGCCGGGTTACATTGTGTTTTAACACAATGTAAAACAATGAAACTTATCGTTTAGGGTCCTGGTTCAGGACCCAGGAAATTTCTTGCTTAGATCATGTGTCAGATTTTAAGTAGGCTCCTTACATTTATTGTTGCACAGAATTGCATAATTATTATTTGTATAAATATATCTTCCATACCCGTCTACTATCTGGCCAAGTTTCGTCGAAAAATATTGAATAGGAACAGATATATTAATTTTTTTAGTTTTGCTAAATTTTGCTAGAGTGAGCACTTCAACAATACGTATATACTCGATTATCGCCTAGTATGATAAAATTGTGCAACTGTACAATTATTTTAAACAGTTTCTTTAACAAGACCATAAAATAGTGGAAGTTAAAAAAAAAGTTACCTAATGGATTAAAACCATTATGTACAAAATTCCTCTGGTAAAAAAAACAGTTACGGAACAAGTTGTCAAATATCAACAATATTTTTCCAGCTACCAGTTGAATTTTGACCAGCTAAGCGAAAAATGTGAGAACGGTATTTTAATAAATAACATTTTTACGTATTTAATGCTGGTTTGTATTTTCTTATACCACTTTTGATCGAAAAGGATTCATCTTTGTATGTTTATTCATGATAATTTTTTATACTTTAAAATTAGATTCTTCTTATTGTATACAGTCGTTTGTTCTTAATTGTAAAATCCCTTGGCATCAAATATACCAAAAAAAAAAAAAAGTATTTACGTATACCAAAAAAAAAAACTGTTTGGTAAATAGAACACATATAATTTGGAAACCATGTTCAGCATAGTGTGCTGTATGTTCCATTCTATTTCTTGCAAATTGTGATGTTTTGCAGCTTTTTCGTCCTTTTTTGCTTTGTTTTGCGTATTATCTATATATGTATTCAGCATATTTCGTTTGTGTTGAACCATAGGCGAGGGTCAGTAACGAGGAAAGGCAGCCGTTGTGATAACCAATCCAAAGGCAGATATTAATGCGATAGGGCGAGCGAGTTCATTCTTTTAGCGGCATTAGTGAAAAATGGGAACCGCATTCATTCTTTGCACGGTAGTAATGAAAAGGGGCTAGTGTGTTCATTCTTTAACAGCAACAGTGAAAATGGATGAGCTGTCGGCAACGTGAAGGGTAATGTCGATTACCAGTAACAATCACTAACAAACGACATATTATACCATGCATTGTTCAGAGAAAGCCATTATGGACAACCAACCTGTGAGCCCCAACCGAAACAAACAACAATGCGACAACAAACGGGGAAGTATGGTTTCCTACTAGACTGGTGTATGCTACATCGGACTAACTAGTTGTTAAAGGCACTTTTTTCACATTTTCAACTCCTAGCTGCAGCACAGTGGAATCTTCGAGCAATATAAAGAAAATAGCGGTTAATTTAAAAAAAGGAACAACACTTCGCAGCAGCGCCGTGAATTTTCATAACTAAAACGAGATCACGTGACCCATATCAGCCTATTGGATGACGAAGAATCTAGAACGTGGATGCTGTGCTTAGAATATGGGCAACGCTTTCGATAGGGTGAACTATATTTTGCCTGTATTATATACTTTCATAGTTTTTGTTTCAGAATGGCTATTGAACGTTTCATTTCTTTTCATGCTGTATGTTATGTTTGTCTCCATTTTTATTAATAAGTTGTATGTTCATCATGTATTACAACATACGTATATTTTACAGTTATACAGTTACGTGTATTGTACATTACTTATGGAACATTTATACTATGCAAGTTAATATTCTACAACATTTAGGGCCTCATTATGTTGTCTAGATTTTGTTGTTTTGATTTTGATTTTGATGCAATTTTCTCAGCTGCACATTTACGGCACACTTGACGTTTTTGTTTGTAATTATGTTGTCTAGATTTTGATTTATTATTAGAGCCGAATTTTTGTTTTCGCTAGCAAAAAAGTCAGCCCATTGTTTTTTTTATTTATCTGCTGCTCCCCCTCCCCCCCCCACCCACGCGAGCATAAGATCTTCTGGGGTGATTGTATTCTTTTTTCAATTTGGTCTTGTAACTTATGTGTTGAATAAACTTGCTCTACTTACTTAAGTCTACGCAAGTGAAACCTGCACCTGCTGGGATTTTACTGACAGAACTTCATCTTTAGTCCTTACACTTCTGACTTGAAAGATGCACAGTATGTGACTTCAAATTACGAAAAGTGGTTTGTTTTCGGTTCGGGTCCCAGTCGGGGCAGTTGTTTTTTTTTCTTTCTCAAACAAGTGTATTCTCGCAAGGCTAGACTTATTGCCGATTGTTCGATCCGTAATTTGTTAATCTTCCCAAAACAAAACTTGTTTAGGATTCCCACCAAGGTTTTCAGCAGTTTGGAGTAGTGATATCAAACTCCAAGTTCTTTCGCCAAGTAAATCCCACCGAGTAATAGTTCGAAGGTTAAATAAAAAATATGAAAATTCCTTACTACGCAATGTTCAGTTATTTCATTTAACGTTTGAAGTCTTAGTCAGTCGGATTAACTTGGCGAAATAGCTTGACGTTTTATATCACGACTTCGAAAGGCCGCAAAACCTTGGAGGGAATCGTTAACAAGATTTGTTTTGGGGAATATATCGCATGTTTTGGCCCAAATTGATAAAATCCAATTTTTTTTCTTAACACTTTCGTGATGGAAATGCCGAAAATCCAGTTTCACGGTCCCTTTCTTTTGTGTTTATGTGTTGGCTTTAGTTCCGTTTGAGGACAGCTGTAAGGTTTCACGTGGACATAATACTTTTAGCAACACTGTGGTATCTGCAACCTTATAGGAACTCTTATTCGTGCTCCTTACTTTTCACATCAAACGATTTCGTTTTTGTTTTCTAATAGGTTTACGGGTGTTTAGTCTTTGTCGAAAAGTGCAGCCAACTCTTCTTATTTAACAGTGGGAAAAGCAACAATTGTTCATTCGAGCTGTTTTGTCATGCTGTGTACTCACGTATTTGTGTTCATTATAATTGTAATCCAAAGGTACTGTACGTTGTTATATTATTGTCCCTCTCGTTGTCGGGAGGCGAAGGGCCCTTAGGTGCGAATGCTCATTTCGATTGTGGCATCTTAGGATTTTCGCATGGATTTGTCCAGCTAAATTGTCGCTCTCATCGTCTTGGGGCAGATAACCCAGTTTGGGTTCGTGTTCCCTGCAAACAACAACAACAACTCTCGTTGTCTACAAGTTTGGCTAAAAACAGAAAACTAAAAAGCACTTTAGTAATTAAAAAATATCAAGAGAGTAACCATCAAGTGCAGGTAAAAGACAAATCACGACGTTTCGGTTCCTAGTTCGGAACCGTTTTCACGTGAACAGTGGGGAACGTAACTCTGTTCTGGCTCGGCTCCCTTAAATAGAAACAACAACAACAAAATGCTGTGGGACATATAACCCGGTTTGGGTTCGTGCTCTCTAAAGGTAAAAACAACAACAACAAAATGTTGCAACTCGGACCAGGAAACAATGCTGCGCTTGATTGGCAACTTTGAATACGCTTTCCCTAACTCCCAAATCAGCAAAAGGCACGTTCCACGGTCAAACTATAGCTGCATGAGCAAAATTTCAGCTTCATTCATCGCATGGAAGAATTTTTTTTCGTGCAATCACTAGTAGGTAATAATTAGGCAAAAATCAAGGTTATCTATACCTTTGTATCGACAAGAAAACGTTAAGATGTGCCACTAATAGTGATTTTTATTTTGTCAGGTGACTAACGGCACCCAATCAAACAAAGTTTGTCTTTTTCCGTCGCATTGTTATTGTTCTTCAGATGCCTGTAAGTGGCCAGACCGCTTTAGCTACGCAAGACAGAAGTGTCGATTGGTCGCCATCCAATCGCCATGGACAAACTGGATAGAACGGACGTTAATGTTATCAACAAAATCTTGGCGGGCGACACACTAGCGTGTGTCTTAATTACTATCAATATCGGCGACGCACGATTTTGCCAAGAAACCTCCCCCCCCCACCCCTCAATCCCTCCTCCCATTCCCAGTTATGGCCGTAAACTGAGTTAGACTAGGACCAATCATCCGGAGTTACGTCTATATTGCAATAAAGTTTATTATGTAATCTTTTTATGACTGGTTTATAATGTATACTAGCGGAAGCCCGTGCTACGCACGGGTGGTGTTTGATGCACCGTTAAAAACACTGGAACGATTTCCTTCCTCATGTGTTTTGCGGAATGCGTGTATCCCGTCTATGTGTTTTTGCGTACCCTGTCTAGGAAAGGGTGTTTTTCGTTTGCTTCACTCCCTCATTCAGCGTATCCCTTGTTTCGGAGTCCATACACTTACATTACATATGATTCTTTCCTGCCAAAATGGTTGGAATACGCGTTTGTACATGTGAAATAAATAAATACGCCTTTGTGCATGTGAAATAATAAATACGCCTTTGTATACCCGAAATAAATAAATAGGCATTGGAGACATTGTAAGGGAGGATTAAACAAACGAAGCCTCAACAATCAGTAAGAGGGCGAGCGGGCTCATTCTTCCCACGGTAGCAAAGAAAAAGGGCGAGCGACCGACAATGAAAACGGATATGTGCTCTATCAATTACTTGTGGCAGTCTTGTGGCGGCCGTCTTGTGGCCGTCTCGTTGCCGTCCATCCTGCGCCACAACTCGATTTTATTAATAAAGATTGAAGGAGGTGAAACTACCTACAGACGGTAAAAATCAGGTGTGAAACGAATCGTTATAACAGTGATCACTATGTCACCGTTATGAGTGTTAAGCTAGTTTTCAGTGTAATCCCGATTTATCAATTTTTTTTTTACTAAACAGGATATCAACAAGTCTTCCTCTGTTTTTACATCGTTTTTTTTTCAGTTGGTATTTTACTACTGGATTTAACTACACCATTACTGTACACATTTTTTGTTGTGTGTGCAATCACATGGGGGATATGTGCAGCTACCGTATAAAAAAACAAAACCAAAAAAACAAAAACAAGAAGCTATCAAATCTTCCCTTCTTTAGATATACCCGCCCCCTTTTCTCGAGGCATTTTGCGGCTTTTTGATGACTTTCACATAATCGAAAGGGAAAAAAAAGTTTTAAAAAGTATCATAACAGTAATTATAAACTCATCCACTCCTTTATTACCCTGAATTTCAAATTACTGCTTTATCTGATAAAAATTAGTGCCCTTTAGGGACTTCTCCTTGATACCCCGCCTTCCCCTTAGTCTCTGGGGAGACACCGGAGGCCCTTCATTCACCCCCCCCCCCCCCTCCCAAAGCTCCCCTCAAATTTAGTACACCTTGTCGGTAATGACATGACCCAACGGCCACGTGACTTGTCTCAATTTTTATTGTTGAAGGTTAGGCCGCTACTGAATATAACAACCGTAGTATCTGACGAGTTTGTGCTGACGAAGGGGCGGCAATTTGGAACGAGAATGAATTAAACATTACATAAATAAAGCAACGGACAGAAGCGGGAAATTTGGCTGCTGCTGTAATGAAGTGCTGGAGGAGTACAACGATACAAGACAAAAAAATCAAATGCACCTTTTTTTTTACGTGTCTCCGTCTTCACGCTAATGTTTTAGTGTTTTGTTTTTTTTCATTTGTTACTGATTGCTTGATTAGTTGCTACCTGAAGAAGATGAACTAAGGGCCAAAAAAAAAAAAAAAATAAATAAATAAAACCCCAAAATAAAAAAAAACGGTTTTCATTTCCGGCTCACGAAAAACGATTATAGACAGATTGAAAACCAAAAGGCATGGATTAAACTTATTATTCTGAACTTATTACGTTTTCTTCGCTAAACAAAAAAAAAAAGCCACCATAAATTCATAAGCATGAACTGGAGCATCCGTAATGCCGCCTTGATTATTAAATATGCGGTTTTTTTTTTAATTTTTCACCGGTTTTTCTCCATATTTTTTGTAGCACGAGGCGGCAACTAAAGATACCTGTTTCGCTTGTAACTCCTAGCCATGATATTAGTATTACGCAAACAAGCGCATCTAGTCTGACCGGTCATGGGGTATACTATGGCACTCGCTCACGCCCTTCCTGTGACGGTTTATACTGTTTTTGCTGAATCCCGTTCTTCCGAATTTACAATAAACGCTTACAACAAAGAACACAAAAATGCTGTCTGCCTGCATCAATTAAACAAAAAAAGAGCATCAACTGGAATTTGACGAAACAAATTTGACGAAAGACCCGCCAGATTAATTTACTACATTCAAAAGGTTACGTTTTACATTCCTGCTAATTTGTGGGACTTACAGTACACAAAATTGGTACAATAAAAACTATTAGTTGTTTCCTGGAGTAACATACGCCAGTCTAGCTGATTACCGCTGATTCAACTCGGCTCTAATAGTCAGCATTATTGAAGTAATAGTGTTTGTTTGTAATTGTTAGAGCGCATATCCGTTCTCATTGTCGGCCGCTCGCCCGTTCTCATTGTCGGCCGCTCGCCCTTTTTCTTTGCTACCGTGGCAAGAATGAGCCCGTTCAGCCTCTTGCTGATTGTTGAAGCTTCGTTTGTTTAAACCTTTAAACCCTTTAACCCCCGTTTAACTTCGTTAGATCCCCGAAGTTAAGCAGCATTGGGCTGGATTGTTACTTGGGTGGGTGACCGCCTGGGAATCTGGCTGTTGCAGACATAGGGCCTTAGGGCTTCGGGCAGATGACCAGGAGTGGTTAACGCTCGTTAAACCCTTTAACCCTTTAACCCTTTAACAATGCCTCCATCAAGTCTGCTACTGAGCTAAGTCTGCTCCTAAGAGAAATAGATAGGCAACCAAAACCTTTTTAATCCGTTGTTGCATAAAGACAGCTGGTAAGTGTAAATATGAATGCAACAGTTTTATTTGTTGTATTTAGCTATAAAGAAAATTTAAGGTGGCAAAGAAGTAATACAGACGTAAAAAACCCAACAACAAAAAAAGTTTTTTTGTGTGGAAGAAATACCTGGAGTACTTCTCTCTTTTTTCGTTAAAACGGTTTTTTTTTTAATCTGCTAGTTATTTTTTATTAAATACTTAGTAAAATCGTGCAGCGTAGTTGTTTTCAGGAAGTAGAAGCGGAAATTTGCAGTTTAGCGACTCTGTTTGCTGTTTTTTTTGCCAAAAGGTGGCAGTTTTCTTAGTCTTTTCAAGCACTAACATATTCTGAACAAAGCTACATCTCAATTGGCTCTCGGTTGCAGAGCTGTAGTTCTACATTTCTTGTCTAGTGGGCACAATCATCGGCAAATATGGCTGCCTCCAGTCGTTCTTTACAATTAAATTGCCAAAAACGTATTTTCGATATATTTTGCTAGTAGTTCATGCATAACGGCTTTGATTTTGGTTCAATCCACATGAAATTTCACAGGAATGTGCCCCACTTATATATATGAGGGCAGCTAACAAAAAAATTAACAAAAGCCTGTTGGATGTTACTGTTTCACACACTGTAGTAAAAAAGTGCATATAATTTAAGCAAATTTTGGGTGTAGCTTTCATAATAACTTACAAAGGGTTATTTTTACCGGGAAAAGTTTGGTTAGTTGTATGTTTTTCTGCAGTTTGGTTCTCGTTTGAAGCAAAAATTCAAGAATAAATGTCAAAAAAATTATTGGGTATGTTTTGTGGTATGATTTTAACTATACCTAAAATTTGAAAAAAAGTTTGTATTACCCCTTTGACACCTTAAAAACAATTTTAAAAAATTACCTTTGGTAGTTACAGAGATACAGCATGTCAAGAATGCCACAACGTCATGACAGTAAGAGTTCAAAGTGTGAGACTTAGTCGTTGTCGTCAAACCTTTCTTAAACGTTTTTCTTCCCATTGAACGTTAAAAGATAGAGAGATAACAACATGTCGCATTTGTCTGCCCCACCCATGTTTCCATTATGCTTTTTGTTGTCTTTTATAATACTGTGACAGTCAGAATCAAGATTCTTTTCATTATTTTGTCGCATCGTTACATTTTTGCTAATGACTGAAATTTAAATTTTGCAGTTTGACAACATAATTACAATCTGCTGCAATTAGTGTGCCCCTGTGGCTGAAACTAACGTTCGTATATGAAAACATTTCTTGTGTAACGTTCGAGGTTCGCTGTCTGGAAAGAAAAAGGGCATGCTGTCCTGTAAAATGGACGGTCGATAGATGGCAGCACCGTAGTGATAATATCCGCATTGGCATGCTATCCAGTTTTTTGGACACTCATTTTGAGGCTTATATCGTGTTGTTTTTGTTGTTTGTTATTAGGGCGCACGAACCCAAACACGGTTATCTGCCCAATGACGTTGAAAGGACAACTTGTGTGCTAGGCCTCTCCAACGATCATAAACAATGAATGTAACATATTTTTGTCGCTGGCATGTTATCCTCGTGCATTGTAAACCAACTAGCAAGACCCGTGCATGCTGCACGGTGGATTGAGTCTCCCGGTCTTAGCCTTCCCTGGTATTTGGTCTTCTTAGAAAGTAAATTGCGTATTATGCAATATTTCATTCATTAGTAGACTGATCCTTCAATTTTACTCGCCCCTCCTTTTCTGCCCCCCCCCCCTCCCCCTGGCCCCCTACGGCAAGTTAATCTCCGTGATTGCTCCCTGTTTGGTCTTCTTAAGAAATTCAGTCGCGTTTGGAATATTTCATTAGTCCCCGATGTTTGGTCTTCCCTCCCTTGCATACCCTCCCATGGAGACAACGTTAACGGGACATTTCCACCGAGATTATGGCGTAGACCCAGTAAACACGTCTACTTGTGTTTTATTGAAGTAATTTTTTCTTAGTAAAGTAAATCGCTTATGCAATATTTAATTCATCAGTAGACTGATCCATCAATTTTACTCGCCCCACCTATGTCCCTTCTTTACTGCTCCCCCGCCGCGCCCCCCCCCCCTCCCCGGCCTCCTACTGCAAGTTAATCTCCATGATTGTCTTCCAGTCGTAGCCTCTCCCGGTGTTTGGTCTTCTTAAGAAAGTCAGTCGCGTTTGGAATATTTCATTAGTACACCCAGAACCATAAAAGACGCATTGTGTTTTACTAAATGCTTAAAAACCGTTTTACTGAAAAAGTCAGCATTCACGAGCGTTAACCACTCCTGGTCATCTGCCCGAAGCCCTAAGGCCCTATGTCTGCAACAGCCAGATTCCCAGATTCCATCAACTTAGAAACAATTCACGTCGGCACCACGCACCACCAAATTGTTGCAACTCATTTTCCTTCATTTGCTCACGCCTGCCAACATTGTTGCCGCCCACTTTAAAACATTCCAACTTCGCTGTCCAAGTCTCCATCTACGAAAGAAATGCGCCTTTCCATCGTATCAGGCTGCCAATTTCGAAGCTCGAAAATAAATACTTATCGTCGTTTTGTTTAAAGTTGTCCGCTTTTAGCTGAAACACGGATTCGTTTTTTTTTTTTAGCTCAACAACGAAAGTCCAACAGTCAAAACCAACAGCCTGCCAACAATGCCACAATCACGTGACCAGGCATTGTTTGCAAGGTAGCAATGATTTGCGACGTGCAACGCAATTGTAGTCAACTTTAAAGCAATTGTTGCACGTGTTTTTACAGTAATTGATTTTCACTTTCCTCCTCCGTTTGCCGGATGAGTATCTAGACACACGCTAGTGTGTCGCGCCAAATTAGACAACAAACATCACATTAATTCAATTGTCGAGGTTGTAAACCATTGTAGCGCGACGCCATAGCGTCAGTGTCGTATATGCTGAAGCATAGTTGGACACATTTCAGGTATTTTGGAAAAAGTAATAATGTGGTACAAAAGCTTAATTGTGTTGAAATCGAGAGCAATGACCCTCCTGACAAAAATTAACTCGTGTACGAATGCCAGCTAAGCTGCTTTCAATGCAAAATCTGACCCTCAATAACGTTGAAAATGTGTTACTAGTTACTATAGCTAGCTAGCTAGTCCGCTCATCCCCATGTTAAATACCATACGGTGATTATTCATCGATACCGAGATAACGGGAAGGCTTCCAGCTATGAAGTTGGACGAATGGATGCAGTACAATACGAACTGCGTACCGTTTTTGGTTTGGAGCCTGGGGACGTACCTGGGATGGCGTGGGAGGACGCGTAAGGACGAAAATATTGTTATAACCATTGTTAGTATTGTCGACATTGTCTCTCATTGGACAGCCAAAGTTCGGACAATGAGAACGTGTATACTGACGTGCGTGCCTAGACACACACTAGTGTAGCACGATGAGTCTAAACAACGTTGCCAAAGAAATTGTATTCACGTCCAATTCACGAAAAAAAACCCAACTGTAAAAACAAAGCAAACTAAACAAAGCCAAAAACTGGTAAAGAGGCCACCAAGTTGAGAGTGGTTCGGCCCTTCAAAAGAGTGATATCAACACACCAAAATTAACTAAATAAAACAAATTACAACAAAATTAAAACCAAACCAAAAACCTATAAAGAGGTGGCCAAGTTGAGAAGGGTTCGGCCTATAGGCATTTAATTTTGCTTCTCCACAACGAGCTAGCTAACTCGAACAACGACAATGTTCTTCAATTATTTATTGAGGCCTCGGCCCATGGCCACGCGCCCACCTTACATACTAAATAATACATCCGTAAAACAACGCATCTACATCACAACCACAACCACTGCTAAGCTCCGTAATACTGCAACCACTGCACATCCTGCTACATCCAGAAGCGAGTGAGCTCATAGCTGGACCCCTGTCGCACGAACAAACTCCGTTATAATTACCCGCCACTTCCTAACACATTAACCCCTGTCACACGTCTGTAGCAATGCCTGGTGCGTCCTATCTCCACCATTCCTCCTAAACAGCGTACCGCGCACCCGCAATGTCCCGGCACCCAACCATCGTTGCATCTTGTTCGAGTGAGCTATAATCTGATATTGTGCGCCTCGCCTATTGTTACGCCATTGTTACATGTTGCAGCATTGTTGCAGCATCGCCGCCTGTCCAATTTTCTGAAATTCTCGTGCGCAAACAAACTCTAATATACACGGCCTGCCGGCCAAGTAAATTAGTAGAAGTCTCATAGCAGAAACGAAGACAACGACGACCCCAGAAGAAGCAACCCCTACAATGAAAACGGAAGAGTGTGCCAAATCGTTAGCTAGAAGATGAAACTGCTACGTTGTTGCCAGAAAAAGTTGAAATTGGCACATTGTTGCCTCAACTAACAATCTCCTCTGCGCGGTCATCTCACCGGCAAGACTTAAATGACGTAATGCACGAAGGATAGTTATTTTTCACAAGATACAGATGGCTCAAGCCCAAGCGATAAACGGGCAGTGAGGGAAGGGCGAACGGGGAAAGCCGTGTGTGGGCAATGCGTCTGTTAGCCCTGCTATTGCCATTCTAATGATGTAAAAAGCACAGTCATTGGGGGGGGGGGGGCGTGTAAATAATATAATAATAATAATAAAATTTGTTGCGATAGCAACGGGTCTGGCAAGGACTGGGGAGTCACTGACAGCCAGCCGCAATTAAATGTAAATACAGTGTACAATAAACGGCCAAGGAATGGATGAAGGTAAGAGGTTTGGGGACACACTAATGCCTTACTACCAAGGTTAGACCTGCCAGGGACTCAAAAGCCCCCGATGGCATCGCCAAACATTCAGGACATAGGAAGGGTGTGGAAAATGTTAAAAGGCCCAAAATGATGCTGTATAATTAAAAAGTAAAAACAGTGCTAAAAAATTAAAAAGTATGCTACGGTGAATACTACAAACTAAAGCACCCAAATAGTGGGATTTGTCAACACTTAAAAAAATAATAATTAAAAAAAATATGTATATATATATATATGTGAAAAAAAATCAAAGGCCAACCTGATAAAATAGGGTGGCTGGACTACCGCAAGCAGCCTACATGCCATTAAAATTTTTAAAAATGGTATATTTTAAGAAGACGGATTTGTTTGGGACAACACAGTTCTAAAAGGGAAAGGGGGGGGGGGGTTGCTGGTGAGGAAAAAAAACCATTAGTTGGCCGGGAGTAAAGGACGTTTCAGAAAAACGTGAAGTGGTTCCTCGTCAAGCAACCTACGAAAGGTCGAAACCGACAGTGCAGACACAGTCCTTACACCGAGTGCGTTCCAAATAGGAACCACGCGAACCAAGAAGAAATGCCGGCGACAGTCAAGGTTTGATGCAGGTATGGCCAACTTCCAGTGTGTGTCAACTGTGTGTCCATTGTGGGCCAACTTCCAGTGTGTGTCAACTGTGTGTCCATTGTGGGCCAACTTCCACTGTGTGTCAACTGTGTGTCCATTGTGGGCCAACTTCCACTGTGTGTCAACTGTGTGTCCATTGTGGGCCAACTTCCACTGTGTGTCTGTTACCATTAAGAATTAACTAAACATCAATGATTTTTTGGTTTGTTTGCGATGGATGCCGATTCAACTTTCACAAAATCTTGCAAAAGGAGGATGGACAGAGTAGGAGGACGCTGAGGAAGAGGACAGGGAAATAATGAGAGGAAATGGGAGGGGAGAGGGGAGGGAGAGGATGGGAGGATAAGGGGAGTATAGGAGAATTACCTGTCGCAGTCAACATTCAGGTCACAACGACGAATAACTGTGACCACGGGTGAAACAAAACCCCAGGCGAAGCCGGGCACAATTGCTACTTTATTACATATTTAAAAAAGTTGACATACGAAAAGTGATA
Source organism: Lithobius niger (assembly GCA_023313725.1). NCBI lineage: Eukaryota > Metazoa > Arthropoda > Chilopoda > Lithobiomorpha > Lithobiidae > Lithobius > Lithobius niger. Next base: position 17,501 of record JAHWFP010087388.1, read on the forward strand.
GCTTTTGTGAAGCCGGATGTTGACAACAATCGGTAGACATGGAGCACTCACCAACTTTTTCTGTATGACACCATCTTCTGAATTCTTTTCTGAAACCCTAACCGAAAATAACGTACAGTACATACCTGATGCGTTTGATTTGTTCTGTTGCCGCTTTCTGTTAGCAGAGGGCTACACTGACAGTATGAAAATGTCAACTTTCTTTCTCTCACGACACTTTTTGGATACAAGAACGTGTCTCTTTTTTTTTCTCCAAACGCACAGAAAGAGCTTAACTGTGGCTGAGTGCTAATTTTAAAAACTATTTTAAAAATACATTTATATACACAGGTAATACAAATTTGTCACGGAAATCTACGCAAAAATTAAAATTATTATTTAAAAAACCGCCACAAGCTGCGACGCAAGCTTAGCCAATAGCTGAACAGACCTCGAAGAAATGGGCCAGTCTGGCGGCCATTTTACCTCCCCCCCCCCCCACCAATTGTTGTTGGGGTCGGGCCGAACAGTTTACTGTTCATGGGCCAGGTTATAGTACATCATGACAATATTGTTGTAAGTAAAATAGAAGTGAAGGAAAAATTCAAAAATATCTGTCCATTTTACTGGATACCATGCAAGAAAGGCTTAATAACCGATCCAAGTTTTTGATTTATGCTAAAATTCTAACTTGAAAATACAGTAAGTATTTTTGAAAACTTTTCAGAAATTTTTGAAAATTGGAGGGAAGGAATTGGTAAAAAGTATCCTACCACCCTTGGAAAATGGTTAAAAATAACATGCCCTATCTAGGTAGGGTGTGTGTTACCACAGCGACCTTGTTGTTACCGCACCACTGCATAAACCCATCATTAACTTGAAACAGGGTTCGTTTGTTGTAATCTAAACCAAATTTCGTGCCTTCCTTTTCCTAGCCTCAGTACTTCCATTTTCCGTGCTTACTAATTCCAGTTTGCATGAATTGCATGGGCTGAATTCGTGATTATGGACCGTTAAGAAAAAAAAATTGGCAATTCCTACAAAAATGAATTTAAAAATTATAATTTGCCCATTCTAGAACTAGAAAAGCCGAAGTTCTGGAACACCACAAATTGTTGGGTATGAAAGAGAAAGCGTATAGTGTAGGTCTAATGAGACTGTCTTTTTAGAGGGACGTGCATCCCTGTTGGCTTTCCTGCATGACTCAGTTTTGCAACATTAGTTCAAACGTATGTAAATGTAAATGTAAATGTAAATGTTCTTTCGTGCGAGATGATTTTGCGTCATTAATTCTAACATGTGTAAATGTTGCAAATGCTATTTTCAACGGGTCTCACGACATACCGGAAGGATTCACGTACCTTTAAATTTCAAAATGGCGGTATCGTGTTTTTGCAAGAATAAAGCCTTTTTATCGTATTATTCCCCGAATTGATCCGCTGCTGAAAATTACAATGTAAGACAATTCACGGCTTTTTTCCATTCAGACATTGAGATTCTGTCAGATTTCCGTACTTTTCAAGGCGTGGAAAATAACTTTACGAAATTCCAGACTTTTCCAGCTAGGGTACGAACCTGTTTGAAGCATCTTGCGACGATAAAACTTTTAGATGTCACGGTGGTCACATCAAACACCAAAAGAAATCTGTTAAAAAAAAACTGTAGTGTGCGATGCCTATTGTACCAAACAAAAAGAGTCTATTGTATGTTATATTGATGAGGGTGTGTGCGAATGAATGGAGGGGGTCATTTTAAACCATAGGCGTTGAGGGTTCAACCTCAACGCCTATGGTTAAACTAACTGTTACCCGGCCCCACGCAGTTGAGATGCTATTCGCTGTCAGGTAAAGATGGCCCCCTACCTAGTTGATATACACCAAGACCCACCGCATTAAAAAAACAAGAAACTAATTGGTGCCGCTTCTTGATGACGCAAGAGGGGAGAATCTTTGTGAGTCGAGTCGTTGGTACCACCTTCCAGACGTCCCCCCAAGCCATCTACACTTTGGGAGATGTCTTTATTTTTTGGAGCCTGTCCATCCATTTTTAGGGGACGTGCTGCCTTCTTCAAGGCTGAATATCATCATCTCCTTTACAACAAATGCGGTCGAACTCGCCGATTTGAGAATATGAGGAATTAGAGCTAAGACTTAGAATTCTCAAGGTTTTAAAGCTTCACACGTTTTCTGTCCACAAGTAAACAACATCGCGTGTTCACCTCACAGGTCTTGATGTTTTGAATTAATGTTTTTTTTAAAGCTTCTCTTTTGTGCTAGACAGTACGTCCGCGGGTCAATCGTATGCTAGAGGCTATCTTGTCAAGAGGTGGGGTGAATCGGGGGTTTTTCTGATGGATGCTTCCGATAGCACGACTCATCTTCTTATACCCCACCACCACCCCCACCCCGACTCCCTACCCCCAGGACGTCGCTCGCCAAAGACCCTCCGCCAACTCCCTAATATTACACGTCATTATATGAGGCACGCTCTATAAGTCAGAAACCAAGCGATCTTTCACCAAATGGATGGATGGCTGGGCTACTTTTAGGATGTTTTTAAAAGAGGCTGTAATTAATTATTGTTTCGCAATTTTTTGACTCTCCGTAATTGTGCTTTCGTATGTAGCCTACTCTTCTTCAGGAAAAAAAAAAGGACCTTGATCTAAACCTTTGGGCGAATTACGTAGCTACCTCGTATACCTAGTTTAGTTACTGTATATATACAGCTAACTGCTTTAGAATTGGCTGTAATTCATAGCCCAGGTATTCGCAAAGATTTACGAGCATAGTAACACGACGGGGAAGGGGTTGGAGGATAATTCGTTTAATTTAAAAGTTTATTTTCGGTAATTTGAGTACAGTACTTTACGGTGTAGGCCCAGTTAATTAAGTTAAGTGTAGAATTGAATGCGTTTGCCTAGGCCTCCCGAAGAACAAAGTGGACAAATCGTGATACAAGCCACTTGACGCAAAGAAGACATTCCCACCTTTCGAGTGAACCTAATCGGAGTCGTTCACCTTAATTAGAAACGTCACAACAGCAGTTGAAAGTTGAAAATGAGCGAATTATCGAATGGCGAACAGAATAGATGCAAATAACCAGTTTTTCCGTCTCCCATATCCCTTCTATCTTTAATACTTGATAATTTCGTATTAGTTTTTTGCTAGATTCGTGCAGTTCGTGTTGGTTTCTTGCAAGTTTTATGTTAGTTTCTTGGTAGTTCCTTGTTAGTTTCGTTTTAGTTTTTTGCTAGTTTCGTGTTAGTTTGTTGCTAGTTTTGTGTTAATTTGTTGCTAGTTTCATGTTAGTTTCGTGTTAATTTCTTGCTAGTTTCATGTTAGTTTCTTGCTAGATTCGTATTAGTTCCTGCTAGTTTCGTGGTAGTTCGTGCTAGTGTTAGTTCTTGCTAGTTTCGTGCTAGTTTCGAGTCAGCTTTTTGCACTAAGTTTCGTGTTAGTTTCTTGCTAGTTTCGTGTTAGTTTTTTGAAAGTTTCATGTTAGTTTCTTGCTAGTTTCGTGTTAGCTTCTTGCCAGTTTCATGTTAGTTTCTTGCTGATTACGTATTAGTTTCTTGCCTTTTTATCTGTATGCAAATTGTGGGTCCTTATTAAGGTCAGACTTTTGTTTAGGAATGGGTGCAAGTAACCATTTTTTTTGCGTCTCCCATACCCTTCCTTCTTTCATACTTGACAATTTCATGTTAATTTCTTGCTAGTTTCGTCCTACTTATATAGTTTCTTACTAGTTTCGTGTTTGGTTCTTGATAGTTTCGTGTTAGTTTCTTGCCACTTGAGCTGTGTACAAATTGTTGGTCTTTATCAAGGCCAGGCTTGGACTCAGACTGGAGACATTACGGGCTTCAAGGAGAAACTGACTGCCTGATGGTCGCATTTCATGTGATTGCTAAACGGTGGCAGAGCTAGGCGTATAGAAAACACAACATTAAGGATGGCGGAAAGGGAAGTCAAAATGTCTTGTAGGATCTCGTTTTTACCAAAGGTTTGACGAACTTTTTTTAGTGTTCACTCCTCCTCCAACGGCACTATACATCCTGTGCTGATGTTTGTCTGTTAGACGTTGTCGATTAATTAAGGGAGAAAATCTTAATTTAGTAAAAATTAGTAATCTTCAGCTAAGGATTAGGTTTTACTAATTAGTGGGAATTGGAGTACCTGTTTACGTTAGTGGTGTTTGGGCATGGTTGACGTCATCATACTCTGCTCGCCGAGTTTTAATACGATCGAAGTTCTCACTCCAGCTAAACTAAAAAAAATTATGATCTCCCTCCCTATTCGATTGGACATTTTTCGACCAAACCTGGCCAGATAGTAGACAAGTATGGAAGGTATATTTATACCCAAAAATTATACAATTCTGTGCAAGAGTAAAAAAAAGTAGGGAGTCCCATGTAAATTTGAAAACTGTTCACTTGTTCTGCCACCGTTTCAGAAAAAAGCTACAACTAAAATATGATTTAAGCCGGAAATTTCGTTTTTCTTCAACCTCAAAGAGTCAATTTTTTCAACTGGACGAGCCATTCCTAATAACGGGACTCTGAACGATCAGTTTTATGGTTTTACAGTTTTTAAAACATTGTAATTAGGGAACAATGCCAATCAAGAAATGCCAGCCTTAAACGGGGATGGTAGAGATTTTTTGAGATACGTTGCTAGGTTCTAATTAATACAAAATGAAAGGCAGTCAACACATGCCGTGGTTCAGATTTAAATGGAAAAGGGTAGTTTATTCCTTAGTCCAACCTGAATTGCGAGGACAGGGTGACATTAGTCTTAAGACAGATTTAGGACAAGCGATCGGTACGAAGTTCTGAGGTTTGCGACATTAAATAAGGTTAGATTAAAAGCTGTAAGTAAGTTGAATTACTGTCTTTGTAATGCTGCATGTTCCCTCCCTCCGGGAAACATTAGGTTAAACCGAGTTGCATTTATATCGGGTCGAAGGAAAGTTAGGGTCCATTTCTAGTTAAAGATGGTCGAAATAAGTCCTAGGGGGACTGGTCATTATTTATGGCCGGAGGAGGAGGGGGGGGGGACGGAGGAAAGTGACCACCAAATTTTCGTTGACCGACCCTTCGAAATCCTAAAATAATCTCGTCCCCTACACTTAAGATCCGAAAATAATGTGAAAACGCCCTCGATCCCAACAAAATGCGCTTCTCGTATGCCCACTGAGGCTGTCCGCAGATGATTTTCGGTAGCCAAATTAACTAAGTGGTACTCTGCACTGACATGTTACCACTAGTTGTAAAGAAAACGTGCCTCTTTTTTTAACGAAAAGACACGTTGGGTTAAAATTGTTCTTAAAAACTGTTCCTTACACCCATACTGCTTCGAATTTATTAGTATAATGAACGCATCTTTACTTTATGTCCATATCCGTAACATAGTCAGCACCAGAAAGACAAAAGAGGCCAAGAAACCAGGAGACAAGGCTTTTCTAGAAAGTTTATTGAAAGTACTGGCACTAATAGCTTCAAAACCTTGTAAACGCTCACATCTGAGGTGTGTTTTTGAAATTTTGATTGCTAAAAGTGTCATTTTTCAGGTCCAAAAATGACTTTCTTCTAGTTTGGTTAATGTTTTTTCGTGACTCCGCTCTTGAAGGTACCTAAAAAATGTTTTACCCCCCCCCCCGACCCCCGAGGGGCCCCCAAAAATATTCATGACCCCCCCAATTTACTCCCCCCCCCCCTACCCGGCGATAAGTAATGACCGGTCCCTAGAGGTGGACATGTTGGTGAGATGGTGGGAAAGGAACCTCGAGTCTTGGGGAGCAAGCCTAAATTCACTAAGCACGTGCAAGTAACCTACAATGGGTTGAGACTTCAAGTTGCAATACGCAATACAACTGTTAAATTCTATAAACAAAGGTTTGATTGAAAGCTAAACTATGATAAGTTTTGCTTATATCAATGTTGGGTCATTGTTGCAGGATGCCGTTACAAGATAGGTTGGACAGAAAATGACGTAACAGGAATAGTTGCAGTCTTGATGCGGAAATAATCCTTGAAAATTTGCAATTCCGCGGAAAGGCTCTGTACTTAGTGAATCAGCAGCATAACAATTAAGTTTAGGTCTACTTAATACGAAATACCAACACCAAAGCAAACGAAATTATAGGTTGGATGACGAAATTCGATGGGGACTAGTACCGCTACGACAAATAGAGAAAAAAAAAACATCACAAATTCTATATCGTAAATTCTAAACATCATAAATGTTGAAAACAGAAAACATCGTAAACGTTGAAAACATCATAAACATCGTAAACATCATATATATATATATATTGATGGGGCTAGTATACTCAACATTTTATTTTCCGATTCTTCAATATTGTGTGTTAAAATTTGACTGTTACTATTTCGTAAATAAAATCTGATGTTAAATCTCGTAAAAATAGTTTGTAGAAAGAAAACTAAAATTCTCCCACCAATACCACTCGTGATGTTATGTAATATATAATTTGTACGTTTTAACCCACAAATTATATATTACATAACAGCAACTCGTTTCAGCAAATTTCGATTTCGGGAAATTTAAACTTGGAAAGAAGTTCCGTGTATTTATGTGGTCGAAAATTAAAAGTTGTACTTATGGTAATCTGCTCGTCGGGGAGCAATTCGTTGCAATTCGTTGCAGCAATTCATAGTTGCACGGCATTCCCAGACCATTGCAAAGATGGTTAAAAAGATATTTGGTGGATATTAGTTGGTCATGGTTTATTCCCCTGAAATTTAGAACTTAACCAATAAGTAGTACTCTTGTTATACTCTGGTGCTGCGGGGAGAGTGGAGGGAAGACGGGGAACGCACGCCATTTTTTTATGTATCGGTAGACATCACCAAAGCAGTTCCTGTCTATCAACCACTTCTAATAATTTGAGCCTTATCTCTTTTTATGCGTTCCATACACACAATGACATCCGTATTCAGATTCATAGAATTTAAAGAAACGTATGTATACTTATGACGAAGTTTTGAAACCCTATGACAAGGATTAACAAAGATGTTTTGCTGTGTGCAATAAAAACATTTAAAAATATTCATGAAAGTTCAGTGGTGATTGGGTTACGAAAAAAGTGTACATCTTTTTTTTACCATTTTTTTTCAAAACGTATTAGTGAGATAATTACAATTATTTTCATTTACAAATTAATACTCGCCATTAGGCAACTTATTTTTTTAAGATAATGTAATATTCTTTTGAGTTCTTACGCTGATGAATTCGTCAGTTTTATTACATAACGTATTTTTTAGGATGTAGATGCTTAACCCTTCTTAGATGAAGAAAAAAAATGGACGTAAAAAATAAGGCTGTGCTAGTAATTAAGTCAGTATATTTGAGTTCTCTATTAAAAATTGTTCAATGCTTCACAAAGTGCCGCTTCAATTCAACAGCATTGTAATAAAAAAAAAAATGCGGAAAGGAATTAGGCTTAAAAACATCTCAATGAGGACAATAGTTTTATTTTGAATTGGATGGACACGCTTAATAAAAACGTCCAGTCTAATTACGGGTACGTCCCTGAATGCATCAAAAAACGATCGTAAAAAATTAGTACCTTATACTTGATGAGTTTCTTTTGAATAAAATGAATTTGCAATTGTTTGGCAATGCGGCGATGAAAACATCACAAATCAAAATAGGTCTGCCCATAAGTTTTAAGTTGCGTGAGATGTTTTGACGTTTGTGTTCATTCAGGCTGAGTTGGTTTAATGAGCCCACGTCTTTCGATTTTTTTATCCTGCCACACCATAATTATTTTCTCTTTTTTTTTATTTATTTTTTTTTTTTTTTAGGTAACGTGCGGCAAGTCTTGTTCTCTGGAGCGTCGTCTCCGCCATTCCTCGGTTTCCATATGGTCTCGGCAGAGGGCGTTCGTGTGGAAAGGCGACTGAAGAAGCGTATCCAACGTTGTTCGACAGGTTGTTGAAAATGGTGTGGTGGTGGAGTGAGTGAATCATGATAATCTTGAATCTCATCCCGGAAATTTCACTACCATTACAATTTCAGTCCCTGCACGTTAATTACGAAATAGATTAATTTTAATCATCGCTAAAGTGGTTTGCAATGTAATGCGTGGCTACGCAAAATGGCGGCTGGTTTGCATACGAAAAAAAATGGTGACCTACAGACATTTAACAGCGTGTTATGAGGAGTTCAAAGTTTTATTATGTTTTAGTGCCATTAAACCGTTAAGT
>JAHWFP010087389.1:0-21893 GCA_023313725.1 Lithobius niger
GAGTTGGCATGTAGGCCCTACAGAGTTGGATAAACGTACCAAAATTTTTCAAAATCTGTCGGATCATATCGAAAATCTGGCCCTCAGCTGGAATCGCGAATTTATTGTTTGTCTCTTAGGATTCAGACATTTTTATACAGCGTTCTCTACAGCCCAAACTATTTGCTCTATAAAGCTGGTTTTAGTCAGTTTTATAGTAAACTAGTTGTGCCCGTGCGCATGATGCGCACCCCCCCCTCTACCCACCACCCACACATCCCTGCTCCCCCTTCCCCTACCGCACCCCGTTCCTGCACTCCCATAGTGTTGGTTCTGAATATCTCTCCGCCTCCCTCTGGAACCTCAGGTGTTTGGTCTTTGGTTTTAAAATTACCAAACCGAAGACAGAACATGTGAATGGCTTCCACATATGGCCTCCGACCCCCCCACACAATAACTTTAACCCCCAATTCCCACACTCCTGCCGCCACACGGATTTGCATACGTGTCCCCACCCCTATACACGCTTGCCCGCCTCCCCCTCCCCGAAAACGTCGCCCCGTGACATTCTCCCTTTGGTGCAGCCCCGGAAACGTCGCTGGCGTGTGTTTGACTGAAGGCTAAAAAAAAAACCCTATCACTGAGAAATCCAGCATTCAGTGAGCAAGTAATCCCATGTTTAAGTTAATCCTTTGAAAGAATTCACTTCGGTCCGCCACATACACTTGCCCTGGCACCCTCTCCCGCACCCCCCCGAAAACGCCGCCTCGTGACATTTCCCCTTTGGTGCAGCCCCGGAAAAGTCGCATGCGCATGTTTGACTGAAGGCTAAAAAAAGCCCTGAGAAATCCAGCATTCAGTAAGCAAGTAACCCTATGTTTAAGTTAATCCTTTGAAACAATTCACCTCGGTACCGTGCATGGCGACATTGTTGCAAGCAACGATTGTTGCCGATTACTTAAAAACAAATCAACTCCTTTCTGGAAGTAAACATTTAGGAAATAAATGTGCCTTTCCATCGTATCAAGCTGCCAATTTCGAGGCCACTGGGGGCCTACAAATTAAGAACCAATCGTCGTTTGGTTTAAAGTTGTCTGGTTTAGTAGACACGGGTTTTTTTTTTTTTTTTTTTTTAGCTCAAACGCCGACAATGGCACAGTCCACGCGACTAACACTTTGTTGGCGGCTTTGGCACCACAACAATACCAAAAAACGAACCCAAAAACGGTGCGGCTGGTCTGGTAAGTGGCGCCATCTCTTCAAAGACTTTGGAAAAAGTGTTATAACCCGAACTTGTAGTCCAAGGCCGTCAATAGACGGCGAGATGGCAGGTTTGGTAAGTGGCGCCATCTGTTCGAAGACGTTGGAAAAGTGTCCCAATCCGAATTTGAAGGCGAATCCCGTTAACAGATGGCACTACATGGTGGGGTACTTGATTTACGACGGAATGGCGTGGCCGGTGATTTAACCGCCTGCTGCCTATTATATATGTAGATATGGCTTTGCAGACTAAGCATTTCTAAAAATGATCGAAACTGGTGAAGTGGTTCCAGTGTTACAATGTTTGCCAAGAACTCCTGGTTTAAATGACCAGTTTTGTTGTTTTACATTGTTTTAAACATTGTTATTAGGCAACAATGCAAAACAGCAACCACAAGGCGTAGGCTGAAGCTTAAACAGCCGCTAACAATGCTGGTGAGCTAACAATTCACGCGCATTTTGAGGAAACAACAAGAGGACGTTTTATCATTATTACGAGTTTGTTTTAGTGGTTCGAGGTTTGCCTCCCATGTTAAGCTAAAACATGAAGAGTTTGCTAGGGGAGTAAGTGAGCATATGCAGCAGCAGTGGTATATAAAAGGATAACGTGGCCACAAAAGATATGGCAATAGGCTTCAAACAGTGCCTTCCAAATCGGATAACAATTGACATATAATATACGACAGCAAACCGTATTTATTGCAGGGGTTCAGAGCCGAGTTGAATAGTTTCAAAGTTGGTTGAGTAACAATCACTGAATGCGTGATCGTTAATGTGGTCTTCGCTTGGTAATCACTTATCACTTGGCTATCACACGCTAGTGTGTCGCCGCCAAGTAACAGTAGATCATCCCATTGTAGACATCCGATTGTTAAAAAATTGATTATTAATGGAAAAATTAAGAATGGGGTCATGGTGGACAGTTGAGTATTGTAATGGGTTGTAATTTTAGTTGTTGTATCAGGACATATGACTACGGGTCACGGCTCTGTAGAATAAATTCAATTCAATTAATGGAAAAAAGGCGGCTCACTAGCAGACATGGCATGGCGAAGATAAATCCCAATGCGATAGACATTTTTCAAATTGTGGAAAATGTAAGGGGAAGGGTCAGAGATTAAGAAAAACTAAAATTTAAAGGATCAGTGTTCACCAATCGTAGAGAAAAAGATGTGTCAATTACGTTGTTTTCATGTTACTGTCTAGCTAGCTAGCTAATAACTTTTTTCCCATGGACTTTTTGCCCATAGACTTTTTGCTCATGGCTAGTGCAAAATTGAGATGTCCTACGTTGCTGAACTTTTGCACGCGGATGCATGGTGATCTGAGGATGGTCCTTTTGTTGGTTTGGGGGTTGTAGGGGTCAGGACAAATGCTTGGAGGGTTTTGAAATTCGCCACAGCGAATTTAAATTTATTTTTTTTCCAAGTTGCAACCAAAGATTTCAATCAACAATGGCTTGAACAATGAACACTGGTCCTTAGATGATTGTATAAGATTGGACGAACTAAAAGCTGAACTGTAACGTACGACAAAATAAGCAAACATTTACGTTGCCGTGGATTGCGTATGAATAAAGGGATGCACGTTAGAATGATGGTTACGCAACAATACGAGCATCCATGAGCAAGCGTGGTTTTTGCTAATAACCCAAAAATAAAATGTTTCGCGTTCTGCTGTTTTAGTAACGGGGGTTTCTGCATAACTAAATGTGAACGAAGAAAGCCAACGAAAAAGTTCTCAATTTTGCTGATGTAACGGTTAATTATTTATAGACATGAAATGTCTCCAAAAAAGAAAGGTAAAGCGTTATGTACGATGGTGCTCTGACTTTTTGTATGTTCACAGTCCTAAGTTACATGTGTCTATTAACTGCAAGCAACTAAAAGCATAGCTTGTCACGTCGAGAATAAATTCTAATGCTGCCGAAATCTAGAAAAAGTAAGGGGAAGGTACAAGAATAAACAAAACAACTAAAGGGCATGCGCTGGTTGACTGAGCGAAGCGAACGAATTCAGCGATTGTTAGCCAGTTTCTGCAAAAATGGGATTGAAGAAACGTAAGCATGTGAAGAATGCTGGTACAATAAACTAAGCCATGTTAATTTGGCTAATTGGCAATGGTAAATCTGCAAATTATCAATGTGAAAATTTATAGATATCAAATTCCTCCAAAAAAAAAAGGTACAGATGAAGATAAGACGGTGTAACCTTTTGTACGTTCACAGTCCTATGAAAGTTGTGATATCCACCCAAAACCAAGCCGCCAGGTTTCCAAAATGGATCGGCCTTTGAAGGTAGTGATATCATTCCACCAGGGAAAGGCCACCAAGATCAATCCTATTAGCCAAGTTAATCGCACCGAATAATACTTTGGACATTAAATGAAAACTTGAAGATTGCTACCGCTATATAGTAGCAATCTTCTTGTTTTCACTTAACTTTCGAACTATTAGTATGTGCGATTTAACTTGGCTAATAGGATTAACCTTGGTGGCCTTTCCCTGGTGGAATGATATCACTACCTTCGAAGACCGACCCTTTGTGGAAACTTGACGGCTTCTTTTATACCAGTAAGTTGGTTTTGGGTGGCTATCACAACTGTCATAGGGACTAAAAGTACAGAAGGTCAGACCGTCTATCTTTACCTCGACCTTATTTTCTAAAGGATTTTATGTCTATACATTTTCAGATTGATATTTCTATTTTCCATTGTCCAATTAGCCGTTACATCAGCCAAATTGACACGTTTTGGTTTATTGTCTTTCCATCACATACACAAGTTTCTTCAATCCCATTTTTGCGCACACTTGTTAACTAACGCCGATTTTCGTTCGCTTTCCTCACTCAATCAGCACATCCCCTTAAGGTTTTTGTTTATCTCTACACTTTTTCCTTACATTTTCCACAAGTTGCAAAGATTTGGGATGTATTGAGACGTATCTTCGACATGATAAGATGAACTTTTATTGCTTACTGTTAATCAACATATGTAACATAAATGTGAACGTACAAAAGGTCTCACTGTCTTATCTTTATCTTTACCTTTTTTCTTGAGGAATTTTATGTCTATAAATAATTAGCCGTTACATCAGCCAAGTTGACAATTTTTCGTAAGCTTTCTTAGCGAGAGGTATCTTTGCGTTTCCGTAAAATTCCGATGATTTATAAAAGTGACGTCTCCGAATCCTGACTTGAAGCAGCTTCGTATTTCCGTTCGACGATTTAAGAAGGTGAGAAAATACTGTCAAGATCTGTGGTCTGTTTGTCGATGACAACTAGGGAAATTAGTTGAAAACAAAGATGCAGTAGTAACAAATGTCGTTTTCATAAAGGTTTTGACAAAGTAAAATTTCTGTTGAATGGATGCATAATTCACGAAAAAATTCGTTTTCAGTTTACAAAGTAAAATGTCTGGTATACAATTTCAGGCAGGCCAACTCAGAGGATTTTGAATACCAGGTATTCAAAATCCTAGCGAATAATGCCTAGCGAATACAATCCGAAGTTCCTGAAAGAGAGCTGCAGACAAACATCTAACAGCAGGAGTTGCGATGAATGATCGCGCAAAGCAAGAGAAATTCAGGGCTCGTCTACATGATTAACAAGGATTACAGAAGATTGACATATTATGTCAAAAATATCCCGAATTAGAAAACAAACGAACTCGTTTGATATTTAAAGTAAGGTTTACCCGAACCAAAATCAAAACTGGAAAAGAACACGAATAAACTTTTCTGTAATGTTTCAGATACCATGCATTATGTTGTCGTACTGTTTAGCCCACGTGAAACTTTACAGCTGTATTCAATCATTAGGCTCGTGAATTAAATTAAAACCATTGCAACCGCAAAAAAAACAAACAACAACAAAACAACTGCACATTAAAAAAGAGGAAGAAACGGTGAATTAATGCTTCATTACGTCAGTTAGTGTGAACTAACAAAAATCTGGATGCCGAAATTACACACACCTGCTTTATGGGCTCAGTTTTTCAGTATTCTTCAGTCAAGTTGACCCCTTTCCGTTCAACTATACTGACGATACATGACGATTCGTTTTTTACGATTTTTCAGTGATGTCGTTTAGCCAAGTGAAAGGCACCAATCTTACCTGTCGTGCGCAAAACTAAAACATGTGAATGCAGCAGTAAGGTTTCACGTGGAGTAAACAGTACAGCAACATTGCGGTACCTGATATCTTACAGGAAAGTTTATTCGTGTTTATTTCATGTTTTGACTTCGGTTCAGTTAAACATCAAACATTAAACTTTACGGTACATGCCGAACGTTCGGTTTTGTTTTCTTTAATTAATTAGGCTTAGCAATTCAGCCATTTACGAGCTGACGTTAGTAATACAATTGCGTGAGGCAAGGTGGCTTGATGGCTAGCATGACTATCTCATACGTCAGTGATCCGGGGTTCGTGCTGTCGTCACCCGCCTCAGGTACTTTTGTGATGGACCGTATTATACCTCATGCTCACGTCGACTGTGGCGTGTTAAAAATCGTAGGAATTACATAGCAAAGTTGTCCATCTCTCCTTTTGGCGCCGTGAACTTCGGCTGGGAGCGCATCAAACTTCCGAAGTAATACAATTACACCGTTAAGTAGCATTACTATTTTAATAAATTTGTTAATTTTCGTTAAAAAATCTTGCTGTCAGCTGATGATAAAGTTCTTCTTTATGTCCATCGTACGTATTCTTTTATGTCAAGATATCTCCTAAAACAATTCGATGAAATTTGTTAGTGGACGAGAATTAATGATGTCTTTAAAAGTGATTAAGAAAAAATCTGTTTACATGGAAATAAGATCAACGCGCATGAAACGACATGACAATGGTAAACGTTATGCATAGCGGGAACAGTTATAGGAAAATAAGTTGTGAGGCAAATTGCCCTGCAATAAATTCAGTTGATGGGGCTAAATACCTAGAATTGTACATATAGATAAGCACTGGAAATACATATTGAAAACCTAGTAAAAAAAAACTTAGAAGTGTTATGCCAAAAATATACCAAATATAAGAAACATCTTAAACAACAAAGATAAAATAAAAATGTCTACGAAACCTGGATTGATTCACATTTAATCTACGGATTAGTAATCTGTGACCACGCATTGCCAGGAGTATTAAGCAAGTTAAAAAAAAATTCAAACAATATTGTTAGAATATTATTAAAGTACTTTTCCAGGCAAGAAATTTCATAATTCCTTTCCAGGATATTTACAGATTTTCAAGGCTTCGCAGTAACGCTCAATTACCTATAGAGCTGTGCTAAGCACACTTATACGATTAGTTTTTTAATATTTTTGAGCGACGTCGTTTAGCCAAGTAGAATGCATCAATTATTAGCTGATCTGTTGTCTGATAAAGTAAAAACGATAAAAACATTTGAATACAGCAGTTAGGTTTCACGTGGACTAAACAGTGCAGCAACACTGCAGTATCTGACACCTTACTGGAAAGTTTATTTGTGTTCCTTTACTGTTTCAACTTCTGGTCAGTTAAACCTTACCTTAAACATCAAAGGAGCTTGTTTTTGATTTCTAATTAAAAAATAATGATTGTAAAAAAAACGCTACGGCTGAAATTTACAAAGACTATAGGCTACGATTACTGATAAGTTACGTGACCGTTTAATTGTTTCGAAACATTACTGTGAAGTTGTTAATAGATAAACGGAGCCAAACGAAGAAAACAGACTCTTGGATCAAAGTTCCGAGGTGGTGAAATCTGTACAAGAAATGTGGACGCTTTTACTGTATATACCAAATCTGTTCCATAGAATACCTGTAATGTTAACTAATCTTAAATGATATTCTTAAGTGAAACAAAAAGTAAAAACGTGGTTATTAAAATAATTTTTACGAATGTAAAAAGGATGAAAAAACCAAGTGGGCTCGAAAGAGTTACTGCACTTTGTGTTAGTTACATTTTCTTCTAAATTCAATGCCTAAGTATGTACGCATGTTGTCTGTTTTTATATTACTGTATTGTACACGCATCAGTGGCGTGCACAGGAGAGGAAAAATGCCCTTTATGTAAAAAAAAAAATATGCCCTATTTTGGTTTTCTGAACCGATAAACGCTGATGCTGCAGCCAGAGAAAAGGGCTAAAGGCCTAAAAAGGGCAAAAAGAAGGCCACGAAAGGGGCATAAAAGGGTAAAAGAGAGAGACAAAAAAAATGGTAAAAAAAAAGACTGACGAGCCTAAAAAAAAGATCCCCAGGAAAAAACCTCAGCGTGCCCTTTTACAAAAGTTGCCCCTGCCCTCTCGGTGGTTTGTGCACGCTACCGACACGCATCGTTTTGGTTGTAATAAGTTTCCTATATTTACAAGGCCTTCGAACCTACTTGCAGGCTTTTCGTATGTAAAAAAAAAAGTTTAAAATCTGTCGGATCAGTTCGGAAACTGGATCTCAGCTGTGTAGTAGAATCGTGGAATTGCTGCTTTATATGTGGTTCTTTTGGAAACGGTAAATTATTAAAGCTGTGTCGTATTGTTCACAGTGCGTCACTTGAGCAGTGACCTTCACAGGCACACCGTAGTGTACAAGAAAGCCATTGTTTAATATGACATCTCGTACCTCAATTGAAATCACTGAAGTCGGCTACTGGCGCTAACAGGTGTTAAGGACGATGCGAATTTTTGTATTCTCACTAAAAAAATAGACTCTTATTCTATTAATCGTGCGAAATTGCAGTTGTCGCACGGTGCTTCCTTACTGCATATTGGCGGATTGAAATCTATGACCGACGTACGCCATTCTTAAGAGTTTTGGAAGGTTTCTAGACACGTCCTTAACAAGATTACAAAATAAATACATACATAGTAAAAAAAATAGCTAGTTGTTCCTCGGCGTACCACACGCCGGTCTCGCTGCTTCAACTCGGCTCTAATAGTCAGCATTATTGAAGCAATAGTGTTTGTTTCTAATTGTTAGAGCGCGTATCCGTTCTCATTGTCGGCTGCTCACCCTTTATCTCAGATTCTCAGATACTTTATTACAGGAACTTAGAGGTCCGAAACCATACATTCCATCGAACTTATAAGAAACTTAACCTAACTTAAGAATAAACCCACTCGCTCTCTTGCTGATTGTTCCTGGGTACAGCTGATCTCGGCTCTAATTGCCAGTATTATTGAAGCTTCCTTTGTTTAATCATGATCCCTCAAGGTTGTGTGTCCATGATTCATCCATTGTGTCTGCGCCTGGGTGCAAGGGATCCTATATGATCACTGTGTTTGGTGCGGGGAAGATAACTGTGCAAGCTGATGAGCATGAGTGTGTGTGCTGAACCGGGGACACACACTCATGCTCATCTGCTTGCACAGTCGCCTTCCGTGCATCAAACACAATGATCAAATAGGATCCCTTGCACCCAGCCGCGGACACAATGGATGAATCATGGACTCACAACCTTGAGGGATCATGATTAAACAAACGAAGCTTCAATAATACTGGCAATTAGTATTTTGCGCACGGACAACACTTGTGACCAGTAGTGTCCCAATGAGAGAGAAGCTTGCGGTGCACAGGTGAACACGTGTGACTTGGCAGGTGATTTTAAAGGTACTTGTAGATTAGGAGTTAGGTATAGTTGTAGTAAGGTTGTGTATGGTGTATAATTCTAGGGTGGGCATTTGCCTAGGGTCAAGGCCCCAATAAAGGAAATCCTAATCCTAATCCTCATTAAATCTACTCAAATAGCCAAATATATCTAGGTAAATAGATATATATAGATTTGCCACACGTTTCAAGTTTTTTAAAAAAAAACCTGTAGCTCCCCATGATCGTCACCGGGGCTCCACCCATGAAACAGGATGGGGTCCTAGCCCCCAGTCATCACTTTCACCATATCCATGAGCCCAACGTTTATCAGCGCCCAGAAAAACAGAAAAGACTAATGTCAGTCCTGTTTTCTGACACTGTTTTATTGGACAATAAAAGTATTTTCAAAGTATTTTTGGTCATTGGCTTGTTTTTAAAATGGGCATTTTTCACGTTTATGGATTGTCTTGATACGTAATTAGCTATTTCCTTTGTTCAAACTAAAATATTAAAAACTAGCTGTACCCTCAGTGTAACATACGCCGGTCTAACCGGTTCATGCATACCTTAGCGAAATACTTTACTGGGCAGCATGACATGAAAATGACCCCGTTGCCCCCTCCTGTCCCCTCCCCTGCCTCCCCCTGGCCCCTTCTCCCCACATTGTCCCACTGCATGGCCAGAGATCCCCCCCCCCCCCCCGGGAGTCCCCCATTTGTGGGGTCAGAATCTCCCCCCCCCCTCATCCCTGCTCCCTCTCCCTTTGAACCCCTGCTGCTGTTTTGTTTTCGTAAGGAAGCAAATGTCATTTTTGAATGTAGGACTCCACTGTTATGTTCTGAATTGCCTGTTTCTCCGTTCTGATACCAAGCGTGATAATCCCAACAACGATCGTGCATGCAGTGATTGTTACTCAACCATTTTCGAAATTCTACAAGTCGTCTATAAGAGCTAGCATTTCTTTTGTGACTGATTGTTACAGGGCCCAACCGTACACAGTATGGAAGGCCTTGTTTGCTGTGTTTAGAGCTGTCATGGAATGTCTAGCATAAGTTATAAGGTTAAGGTAATAGGGAGAGTGTTCGGCTTCAAGGGCCTTTAGAACTGTACCTGAACCGTACACATTGTCGGGCACTCGCTCTTTGTATTTGCCAAGAATGAACCTGATCGACCTCTTGCTGACTGTTACATGGCACATCCTTGAAATCAGGGGCGGACTGGCAATAGTGCCCCAACGGCCATTGGCCGGTGGGCCAACTGGCTGGGGGGGGGGCACTTGAGTCAAGCTTTTTTTTTTACGTTTTATGGCAGTAGAAAAAATTACTACTCCCTTTTTAGTGGGAAAAGGTTTTGTCCTTTTGTTATAAAAAAAATATTTTTGTACGAAAATGGGGGTCGGCTGGAAGGAGATAATCGTTGGTCTTATAACGCCGAAACTCGTCGCATTCGTTTCTAATACTTCGCCTGTAAAACAATAGTCTGGTTAGCGAGCTAGCAAGCAGCACAACGATTATCCGTCCACCCCCTGAGACACACACAGACGAAAAATGGACATTCTATATGGCAGATATACTACATCGTTCTCATCAAACTAGTTTTAATTTTACCCACGTGGGGCATACACCGTAATCGTAATGCCACGCCCACGCGGCTCATTCACGACTTTTCTGCTGCAAAGTGCGGGGCTGCTGACTCTGCGGCGGCTACATGGGTCGGCGCGGCGCCAGTAGTGCCGTAGAACCTAGGGGGGGGGGGGGGGGGGGAGATATTACCCTAAGATCCCGGGAGCTTGTCGATTTACGCTTTTCTCCAACACACCTCAAGTTCTTTTGGACAAAACTGAATAAAAGGTTCGCCATTTTTTCATCTTTCGACGCTCCAATCTTTTTTTAAAACTCAAGCGTGTTGTTGCTTTAAAATGTGGAGTTTTTGGCTATAATGCCTCTAGGCCTAGTCGTTTGGAATGAAACTGAGAAAAGGATTTCTCAATTTTTCATCCTTTGATAGTCTATTTAAAAAAAAAATATCCGTCTCCGGCAGCTGGCCCTACTCCTATTGCCCATACGTATAACATAGTAGTTCATACTCAATCATTACAGCCTAAACGTACAAAATGCCAACTCCCAATCGTCAATGGATAGCTGTGGGATTGTTTATATAATTCTAAACTGAACTCTTTTTAATTTAATTTGGAAAGAAAATGTCTGAAATAAACACAATGTAGTCACAATTAAGTTTTTATGAAACCTGCCATCCTGAAGAACGACTACGAAAAATCACCAACATTTGCTCTGTTAACGCTATTTTCGTGCTCGCTGGAGGCTAGAATCAGGTACTAAAATAGCGTAAAATACTTTAGCGGACCCCACTGGGGGAGCTCACAGCGCTCCCCCAGATCCCCTAGCTAAGTTTTACGGAGCCGTAGCGACAATCTCCCCCACCCTCACTCTCCATAGTAGTGCCCGTTGAAGATCTGAGATCTGCGTCTTTTGGCTGCCAGTCCACCTCTGCAAACTATACTTGCAATATTGGTACTAATAGCTTCAAAACCTTGTAAACGCTCGTATCATGGGGGTCTGAGATGCTGAGGCTTTTTTTTAGAATGTTGACTGTGAAAGTGTCATTTTGCGGTTCAAAAATGACTTTTTCTTCCAGTTTGGTCAGTGTTTTTTCGTGACACGACACGGGACACACCACACTTTTCGAATTACCCCGCAGGCCTCTCAATTTAGACAAGGATTTTACTGATACATAATATAACAACACTACTAACTGTAAGTCGCTCGCCCTCTTTCATTGTAGTGCATGATGATTTTGCCCAGTGCCACCGAAGCATGATGATTTTGCCCAGTGCCACCGAAGCAAGATGATTTTGCTAGGTGCCACCCAAGCCTATTATATATATATAGAAACTTTGTTTATATACAAATTGTAGACATTTTTTTGTGCGGTCTAAATCTTTTCTAGGATGCTGACAAGGTTCTTAAAAATAAGTCATATTGTGCGCTTCGCTCACTCTGTTGGCGTCGACCCATGATGCATGTAGTTTATTCGATCCCCAAAGCATCACAAAATCGACGTACTATTTATTAGGATGCAAGCGAATTGCGTTTGTTGAGCACAAGTCGTTCATCATATTCCTTACAATGTCTGCAGTTCATACGCACTAAAATGGTTTTGTTTAACACTGAAAAGGTTTCTAATAGGTTACGGAGATACTCGCTCAATCCACGTACCTTGCTTCTGAAAACGAATGTTTGACAACTTCTCAAAACCTTCAACTCTGCTTTTTCCGAGCGAGCGTCCAACCAGTTGAAGCTTACTAATTCTGAGATCTGTACATGTCTTTTTGCTATACTAAGTATGATGCAAAACAGAATATGTCCTTTTTACGGGTTTTTTTTTGTAACCAAGTTTCTTTATGATTAGTTTGTATGAAAAGTAAATGATTGATCGAAGAATGACTTTAGAAACAATTTTCAGAGCAGTTTTTCGCGTATTTGAGGGTCAAAAAAGTGCGACGAAAATAGGCCTATTGGAAGCACAACTTAATTACCTTTCATTTGGCGCTAATCTCATCTTTGTAGGTGCCTTACTTCCGGAGATGGGCACATAAATAAACACACTGAATAGTGTTTATAATGTTTAACTAGCCATATCGTTCACTTCGCTCAATCTATTGGCTTCGACCCACAAGGCATCCTAAAATCGATGAATTGATTATGTAGGACGCAAGCTAACTGCAATTGTTGCTGACAATTCGTTCATCTCATTCCAAAGAATGTCTGCAATTCATTTACAGTAAAAGAGGTTTGTGTTACGTTGAAAAGGTTTGCTACACGCGGAAATTCCTCGCTTTGCTCGCTCAATCCGCGCAATCTGTGCTTGATTTTAAAACTACGGGTATGATTTTTCCGTGCATCTAACTGGTTGAAGCCTGCCAAGTGAGAGATCTTCTGATATTATGGTGCAAAATGTGTTGTCGTTTTAGGTGTTTGTTACTATTTTTTTTTTAACCAAGCTTCTAAACACATTTTTGGAACAAGGTTTCTCTGATCAGGAAATGTTTCTTCAAACTTTAAGTAAATCCACGTAAATGTCAGACTGCCTGAGAGGGAATTGAATCATCGACCTTTAAGACCAAAGGCCGAACCTCTACCGCTCACCCATACTAAGACAGCATTGTCAGTCACGGCCGTGTCAGTGTGGCTCAGCGTTAGGGATTACTGTTAGGGTTTAATTCCCGCTCAGGCAATTTGACATTTAAATCCAAAAGGCAACGAAAATAGGTTTCCATCTGTTGGTTAATTTGGCTTTCCGATCTGTCTATTGTTCAAACTCTGATATCATGAACAGTTTTCAGAGAAATTTTTCGCCTATTTGAGGGGTAATTTAATTATCTTTCATTGGCAGTATTCTCATCTTTGCAGGGACCTAACTTCAAGAGGATTGGAAGGTCACACAAACAAAACAAACAAACAATTAAACACACCGATCGTTTTTTAGTTGTGCAGCAGATAAACATATCAAAAACCAAAAATGGTAAATGGGACCGCCGAGCTCCGAGTGGTTCGGCCCTTCAAAGGAGTGATATCAACACCACAATGTACAAGATAAATAAAAGTAGCCCACGAGAAAACAATCATTGAACGGTGTTTCTTTCGGTTATCTCTGCGTAAGTCCGCCTACTCTTTGCGCCTTCCTTCGATTGTCAGTCTAAACCAATGTTTTCTTGGTTTTCCCTAGATTACGTTGTCTCACGGTCTGAGATTGGTAATCGTATAACGGTAAAACCTACAAATTGCACCTGAAGTAAAAACCATTAGGAGATGTGCTACTGAAGGTTCCCAGAGAGCAGCACTTTCTCAAAGTTAACACGTAAGTAAATTTTCTATTTAAATTTCAATTTTTTTTTTTATTTAAAGGAAATTGTTAGCAATTTTCACTTGTATGCCCCAATATTATTCTTGGTCCTAAATTCAAAACGATTCATTGAATATATAAAGAGTTTATAAAGCGCTTCGTAAAGAACGAAGTGTTCGACAATTTAAGACTCTAGAGTTAGCGTGTGACGGATTGCAGATTTCGACTTGGCGAATTTTTGTATTACCTTATGAAGAATAAAAAAAAAAGGAATTATTTAGCGTGATGATAGCTCATTAGCAGGAACGTAGCGTACCGACCATATAGGAAAAAGTGAGATTTACCGTGGAGCCTATATGACGACAGCCTGTTGCCCCTATAGATATTCGATACGCGACACTTTAAAACCCATAAAATCTACATTTAGAAGTGTTGCGTAGTGCACCTGCATCCAAGGTACTGCGAAATACAGTGTAGCAACTATTTGCGTCTTTTTTTTTTTGTTAAATGATCCTAGGAATTTTTTTAAATTTCTCAGTTTTTCTCCCGAAATGACCGTAGCTGTTGAAAACAACGTTACACTGTCTACTTCTTTTTTTTCTTCATTTTGCATTAGCAGGGTGCATTTATTTTTGTGTTGGATAGTTACATTGATTTAACTAATCCTCTGAAAATTGCAGTGCCCAAAACCACTTCCAGATTGTTTTCTGTCTGCCAGTCCACAGTTGATTCGGGCCCAGGCACGCCCCGGGCTTTTGCGTCAAAAACGGCACTTCAGAACGCGACCCTAACCCAGGATTACAGTGTGGACACGTTCCGCGCGTGGGCTCGCGCTTTAGGAAAACGGTTTGACACTTGCAGCACTAAAATAAACAATAAACAACCCACCACAGTGAAAGCTCTACCAAGTTTCAGCTAATACAAGTAATGTTATCAGAATAAAAATTGCTGCCACCAAGTTTTCTACATGGTGTACCAAGCCTAACTCATGTCCTGACCGTAAAGTGTTCCTCTGAGAACCCCTTCTAACGAACAACCGCCAAGGTAATCCCCACTAACGGTAGCAATGGTCTAACAGTTGGGGGGGGGGGGGGGGGAATTAGCTTGAGGGGCGAGGGATAATCGTATCGTCTAACTGGAAAATCGCATAATTGGAAGAACGTATAACGGAAAACAGTATAACGGAATATCATCTAACAGAAATTCGAATAATGGAAAAGCGTCTAACTGGAAGTTCGCATAATGGAAAATCGTATAATATCCCTGCCTCGCTCGCTGCGGCGCTCGCTGCGGCTATACATATAACATCAGAAACCGCAGTTAGACGTTATATAGTTGGACGTTTATCCATTATACAATTATCCATTATACGATATTCCGTTTAGATGCTTTTCCAGATTTTTTTATTTAGGCAGATTTTAGACAATTATCCCATTAGACGTTTTTCCAGTTAGACGTTCGTCCGACGCCCGTTAGCTTGAGTGGGGTGATATCACTACTTTCTATAAAGAACTTTTCGGTCAGTACATTTGTTAGACTTGATACACCATGCAGAAAACTTAGTGGCAACCATTTTTATTGTCATATCACTACGAGTATTGGCTGAAACTTAGCGGAGTTTTTCACCTAAGTGGGTTTTGTTTGTGATATCACTTCTTTTGTGGTTTTTTTCAAATTTGTTTGGCATGTATTTATAAGAATTTCTTATGCCTGCAGTAAAGCGTTTTTTGTTCGTTTTTTATTGTGAACTTCTTGTCGTTCCGATAGGCCTAAGTCTGTCGTTAACGAAGAAGCAGTGAGTGTTATCTGTAGCTGTGTGCAGACAGCATCCTTGTTATGGTTAGACTCATTGCCTACTCCGGAAGTAACTTTTCCTTTATCTGGCTTAACAATGGGGGACGAATTTTTTGATCATGTCCCCAACGTTCATAGAATCAGCATTACAAATAATTACAAGTTTGGCTGTTTCAAAGCACTGAAATTGGCAGTCACAGTGTTGTTTTTTCCCCCACCATTTTCAATTATTTTCTGCATTCTTCACATTAAAGAACTTTCGCATGACTATGGCAAATGGCTTGGCTTTAGTCATGTAGTGCTCGGGAGCATTAGCCTTATAAACAGGGATCTTTTAACTCTTAACTAAAATTCAGCGTAGCCATGCAACAGAAATCTCGGATGTCTGGGGAAATATTTCAGGTAGTAATTTCATATTTGAATTCGTGAATTTCATGCAGCAAAGTTCTCTTTGTCATGAATTTCAACCATACCAGAACAAAACTGCAAACTTTTATCGTTTCCCAAACAGAAAAACACACAGGCACAAAATCCAAATTTAGTCAAGTATTCGACCTCGCTTGCTGGGCCATACAGAAATCAACTGGGCGCTAGTGTCCGTTAGGGCTTCAGTCAAGCAAGTCGGACCTCTCACCCATTGAAATGTACGCTTAAACTTCACACTTTTAGTATGCTACTGGATATGACAAACGCTTCCAGGTCTGAAGAAGACTAACTACTCGGGTATGCTAGCTCAATATTTGCTCGCATTAATAATTGCCCTGAAGTTGCCCTTAGAAAATCTTCCACAACGGCGATTACGAAATTGAACTTGAAAAATTAATCTTGTTGGGTGCTCCAACGAAGAAGCAATTTTACGGTCTAAGGTTGTGCATGCAGTATTTTACCTGCCTCCCCGACTTTAATTTGCGGCAGTGCTAAAAATCAAACTGGGAGGAGTAGGGGAGGAGTTGCCCCTCTAAAAAAAAAAATGCTTCATTTCTTTGGCCATCTGACTCATCTCTTTTACGTTATGATATTTTCAGTATTTGTTGCGTTCGTAGAACTCAAACAGCAATTTATTTTGCCTTTGTTTATTTCATCCTTTGGTTCCAAATAATGTTGGCGCCTTATAAGCTGCTGCACTCTGGGCGGTTCCCTTGCTTGCCCTACCAAACGGCAAAATAATGTCTAGCCTTACACATTCTAAAGTGCCTTGGCACGTGTCAGCATTTTGATTAATTTCGCCCACGCATTCAAACCGGGTGATGATATGATTGCCAGAGTAACGACTGTGAGTCATAGCTTACGTTGTCACTGAGGTGTCAGTTTAGGAAAAAAATGAAGCTTGATTCTTTTTTTTTATCGTTTTCAAAGCGAGTATAGTACGAAGTGTACGCCTGAGCTAGTAGCTACAGTCCAGTGATCACCATACTAGTTTCCAAACCAAGCGAATGCCAGCCAGAAATCCAGCGACTGACCTGACTAAATGTTACTTAAAAATCAAACAACGTACACGCGAGGTGCACGCACGATTTCCGACGGTTCCAAGAATGAACCGCTTTTTTTTTGTTAGCACGGCTGTCAGGCAGTGCTTATTCGAATTCGTTTGCACAAAAGCATGATTTTCGGAAAAGGATGATTTTAGCAAGAGCGATTGATTGATTTATTACGGAATATTAACCTCAAAGGATTATCAGTCCCTGAAACCAAAACAAATAAAGCATACAAGCCAAAAACAAATTAAATCAAATTACAACATAAATAAACTACAAACAGGAGTCACTATACACTAATCACTAATCAATAAGTAACAGTTATTGGTGATAACCACTGGTTCCTCACCCATAAATGTTTTATACCACGGTTGGGACGTCAAGCTAACTCGTATTTAATTTAAACGTGTTTGTGTTTTGTAAAAATTGCTTCAAGAAATACGGTAATCAATCCGTATGATGCTATGAGTGAAGGTCATTCCATTTTAGTTTATGAAGGAGGGAGTGGGGGGTAGACGGACGAGTCCTTTGGATCAAGTTTGTGGGGGGAGTCGGGAGTGGGTGGGAAGGAGACACGCGTCCTTTGGCCAGATTTCACGCTAGTAAGGTCGCCCGTGTTTTCGAAGCTGTTTGAGTGAAAAAAAAACTTCGATAAGAGGCTAAAAGGGATGGAATGACATTGTGCTGGGACATTCTCGCAAGGTATGAAATTCATGTTGTTCATTTGTAGTTGAAGATTTGTTTAAAAACTACGGTAATAGGGTATCGGTATGAATGAAGGTCATTCCATTTTAGTTTGTGGAGGGAGGGAGGGAATTACACGGAGTGAATGAGCTTAGACATGTGAGAGTTAGCATGGATAGGATTTCATTCGGAACAATTCCTTTTGTACGTTTTTATTGCGTCACTTTTTGGCACGCTGTTTTTGGTTATTGGTGTGTGCGACTCCGGTCGTGTGATCCGGAAGTGTCAATAGTGTCAAAGTGTGGGTCATCGGCAAAACTGTGGAATAACTTGATAACCCACACTTTTTGCGATTACGCACACTTCTGCTTACGGCTAACGGGATTTCACCTACGGAAATTTGGCGTGGCGTTGAGTTAGCGTGACGTCATATCCGTGGTATAACTACCAATACACTATTTACAAATGTGAGAATCTGCCTGACTCAAAGCCACAGAACCTAAAGGTGGCACGTAGCGACTTATGTTTTTCTTCTTAGTACGAGGCCACACTCCCAACAAACAACAAATCCAAAGATCCCACCATCTCTTGAAGTCGCACACGGGCCGGTTAAAAACAAAGGACACCGGACCGGAGCAAGTAGTGTTCAACACTTTCCTCCTCGGTACCAGAACATACACTAACTCGGCTGGGAGGAATCCAACACAGTTTGATACATACGCAACGGTGCAGGAGGCCTAACTACGTTGAAACGTTACAATGCTAAAGCATGTCGTACCGATGGTGCAGCGATCGGAGAATGATACAGTAGCAGCAAAGACGGAAGTTTAATGAAAAACTATTAGTTTGTGATAGAACGGTAAAGTATGGCATTTTCGTTCACTAAAAATGTGCTTCTCAAAATGTGATGTAGTGTCATGTCGAGCTTAGACAGGAAGTGACCGCCATTTACAAACGGTTTTTTTAATCATAATCTTTACTGTATACGTAATGGCAAAACGAACGTCATAAAACCGGGGGGAATAGTGAGGTTAATGCTGCGCTTGCATCTTTAATCGCAATTTCCCTTCCAGCCTCCTCCACGCCTAAAATATAACTTTGTGGAAACCGAGCGTTTTTTTTTTTACTGCTTGTTGTCCTACTAATAGAACAATCGGAGCACAGACGCAGTGATGCTTGGGCGCGAGAAAGTAATGTCGGCCAGCTTAATTCTTAATTAGGAGCCAAAATGAAAAATAAAATCCGGGTTTTTCATTAAATGTTTCAGTTGTAAACCGTACCCAGGGTGCTAAGTCTTAAATTTTGAGATGGCCTGAAAATTTGGCGGCCGACATGACCGAACGACTTATTTAGTTCTTCAAAGCGGGTTTCAGGAAGCCGGTTGAATGTTCCCAAATTGTTTTCATCTCCTGATTTCTGATAATCTAGACTGCACCAATGACAATAAAAAAGAATCGAAAAAATCCAACAATTTAACTGAACAAAAATCGGCTTTTCCGTTTCGATAAAACGGATCATGTCATAAACCAAAACGGGTAAAAGGGACCGCTAGGTTCCGAATGGTTCGGCTCTTCAAAGGAGTGATATAAATACACCAAAATATTCACCAAGTTAATCGCACCGACTAATATTTCCAAGGTTAAATGAAAACTATAACATTGCTACTTTCGGTACCAATTCTAGTTTTCATTTAATGTGTAAAGTATTATTCGGTGCGATTAACTTGGCGAATGTTTTGGTGAGTTGATATCACTCCTTTGAAGGGCCGAACCATTTTGAACTTGGTGGTCGCTTTTACAAGTTTTGGTGTTGGAGATGATATTACTTCTTGGTGCTCGTTAGTGCTTGTGTTGGCTAATTATTAAGAACCAGTGCCACGTGGTGAGGAAACTCGCTGTCCAACACACGCACGAGCGAGTTTAAAGTGGCAGTATCACTGATTGAAAGCAGACGAAATCTGACATCTAGCGCTATGTAGTACTATCTAGCTCTTGATTGCATCAAGCGAAGGAATGAACAATGTCATTTCTTTTTACAAAACAAATAAGCCATGAGCCTTCTTAATTATTGAGTGAAAATTTGGTATGCCCTCGTGCACCTGGTAGCAAGCTATACAGGTTAACAATATCAATGTCGCTAGATGGCGCCATGGTATTGCGAACGGTTTTCAATTGGCGATAGTGCCACTTAAGGGAGCAAAAACTCGAGTGCTCCAAAAAGATCTATAACTATCCGCTGCAGGAGGGGTATTAAATCAGAGTATCTCGAGAGAATTACTCATATCAGTTTAATAAATCAGTTACAAACATTTATGGGCGTATGTAAGAATTTCTGAATTTTGCATGTATGCTGTTATACCGTACTTTTATTAATTTGTTAGCGAATCTATTAGTTGTTACTTACGTAATGTAATCTTTCATTTTCGTTTTCTAATAAGCCTCAGCCTGCAGACGTTCGCAGGTTGTATCTGCATAGAAACGGTCACAGAATGTTACTGAAAATCATTAATTTACCTATTAGTAAAATTATCGTAAATGTTAATCATACAAAAACCCCATAGGGGTAAAGGGACCCTTCAAGTTTTTGTCATAGAAAGTAGTGATGTGAGAGTCAAAATCCTGCCACCAAGTTTGTGGTCCGAACCGTAATTACTCAAGG
The DNA here is from genome assembly GCA_023313725.1 of Lithobius niger. Classification (NCBI taxonomy): domain Eukaryota; kingdom Metazoa; phylum Arthropoda; class Chilopoda; order Lithobiomorpha; family Lithobiidae; genus Lithobius; species Lithobius niger. Next base: position 20,272 of record JAHWFP010087389.1, read on the forward strand.
TTAACTGACAATCACCGACATGTCGGTTAAGATTGAGTGATCAGGGTTGGGACCACAAACTTGGTGGCAGCCATTTTGGCTCTGATATCACTACTTTCTATGGCAAAAACATGATGGGTTCCTTTTCCGTTATGGGTTTTTATATGATATCGCCCCTTTCGGTTGTTTTATGGTTTTGCTTTATGTAAGTATTAATTGTGAGCTCCTTACGAAAATATAATTGTAAACCGTTTCTTGAACAGCCAGAAGAAAATGTGGTATTAGTAAAGGCGGTAGTATGGTAACAGCAAGGACCTAATAAGTTCTTATGGAATAAAAGAAACCCTGTGTGATGAGAAATTCTCAGTGATGAGAAATTTATTCGGGTCGTAGGACAGATAATTCATTTTGAATTCGCTTAGCGTAAAAAAAAAACGATTTGGATTTGGTGGGGAAAAAAACGAGCAAACCTTTGCAACCCACCTGTGCATTTTGTTTCTTAATCTTCTTTACAGCAAAATTGCCCCTTTCATCGTCGTAGGGGGTTATTTTAGTTTGGATTCGTGTACCGTAACAAAAAACTGACCAAACCTTTGCAATAAAAGATACTCCGTCTCTTAGTGAACCATTACATTCTATGTTTTATTCAGGCCCCAGCCTAATGCCATGCGCCCCAAAACTACAATAATACACTACCACCTATTTGCAACAACAATGAGTTCTGACAATTAGGTGCTGAAACGATAAGCGTGTAACACTTAAGCATGTTACAGTTTACTGTTGGATGACAATACAAACAATGGTTACAACAATAATTTTGCACTTACGAGCCACTTCACGGCCACGTGCTTCTAGTGCAACCCCCATTTTAGAAAAAGGCACTTCCCCACATGACGCTTTACCTGCCTGTCGAAATTTAGATCTGGCAACTTTTCCTAATCAGCTGTAGACGTGTCGTTATACCCTATGAGAATTAACATGGGAGCCTGCGGACTAGTTACCAGTAACACAAATCACAGTTATTGAGGACATTTTCTCTCCATGAAGGACACGTTCCCACATTTTCGTGTTGACGTTTTCTTCGTTACTGGACGCAAGACACCTGATTCAAACGATTTGCAAAGATTTCTACCGCATGGGGAATTTACACCAGTATGCTGAAATCAGGTATAAGTTGGTTTCAGTTAAAAGACACAGTCTGCCTTTTTTTCATTAACAATAATTTTTTAACAATCGGATGTCTACAATCGGATGATCTATTACTTGGCGGCGACACACTAGCGTGTGTCTAGATATAAAAGGTTGGGTGGCACTGAGCAAAATCATCAGGTGCGTGTGCATAACAATCAGTAACAAACATTTGTGTGTGCGTTACAATGTTTGTGCCCTGTAACAATCAGGAAGAGCTTTCAAAAATGGTTGAGAAACAATCAATGTCTGCACGATCGTTGCTCGGTTTATCACACTTAGTGCCAGAAAGATCAAACAGTCAATTCAGCGACGTAACAGCAGCGTCCTCCATTGCAAAAAGACATTTACTTCCCTACGAAAACCAAACAACAGGCCAGGGTTTCAAAGGGAGGGGGAGCGGCGATGGGGGTGGGGATATTCACACCACACAATGGAGAAATTCGGGGGGGGGG
>JAHWFP010087390.1:9081-27896 GCA_023313725.1 Lithobius niger
AATGTTGATTTGCCGGCATCTTTGAACTCCAACGCGGGCGATTTTCTGTCTGTGCTCTGCGGTCCTTGCCAAGCGGTGAGAGCTATAATGCGCTAGTAACCCTTCTATGAAGTTACGTTACGACCAAAGAAGAACGGTAATTTGGTAGGACAAAAAGCACCAATAGGCCATTTGTCGCTTAACACGCGTACTTCCGGTTGAGGCCAAGGACTAAACGAAGGAGACGGCCATGTTGCGGGAAGGAGACGGTAATCTACAGTTAGGATACGGCCATGTTGGTGTTAATGACGTCATATTACACCAGAAAAGCGCATCTATAAAATGTGACTGTTGGCTTGCTCGATAAACGGAAATTCATAAAAAAAAAACCTAATCTCCGTTTATTATAGTTTGCTTTTTTTACGAAAGTAAATGCTTTTTTTCGTCCGCTAGCAAGGTAAACAGAGAAATTTTATTTTTGCAAATCCACTAGCACACTGATTGGCTGTTCGGGCTACTTTGTCGGAATTGGTGAATATGACGTCACACCACAGTCCCAATCAGTACATTTTCACAAACACAATACTACCGGAAGTCAGGAATGAACCATCTTCTCTAGTCGCTCCATATTTGGTTGCAACCATTGCGACTGCAACTGCTGTCATTCGGTGAATAGGTACCTTTAAGCATATCGTAAAATTTCCCCACTTTTCGAACGGTAAAGATTGTTGAAACAACGCCGAATTCCGTAACTTTTATCCCAAACGATTTTTTTTTTCGGTCAAGATCTTAAGTACGTGGGAGACTGGCTGGGCCCATACATTTCTTCCTCTTACTACAGAGGCACATCGATTTTAGTTTAATATTTTAGATTCTCTCCGTTCGTTTATCGGCTTGTGTTAGGTCTCTCTGCAGCAAGACGAACTTTTAAGCGGCCTACAAAGACGGTGGTGCACGACGATACGGAAAGCTCCGCTTGAAAGTTGGCTTCCAACTCGTTCCAGCACCGCAGGAAAGCCGCAGTTTCCAATTATAGGGGGTCAAGTCACAGAAATGGAGGTTGACTGTAAAATTCTTTGATGTATGCTTGTAGTACGTGTGCCAAAGTGGTGGACTCTGTCATTATGGTGTTACAAAATTATTTAACGTTTCCGTTCGTAGCAGATACTTCTGCGATTTGAAAACGTAAATTATGTATTTTATAAAATTAAATTTTTAAGGGGCAATTTACGTGCTTCCATTTTGGCTTTCGTGCGCGACACAGTTTTGTATCATTAGGTAAAACGCGTAAACGCAGCAAATTCATTTATTTTCCATTGCTTGAGACGGATTTGTAAATTCACTCAAAGCGTTATAAATACTGGCATGTTCTGGGGTCGTAGAGTGCTTACTTTTTCCTTCATTTCCTACTATTTTTTTGTGTGTGAAAATTTGTTATTTTCTGGTTTTTATTTTCATTTTTGGATGTGTGGTTCCCCACTTTTTTTTTAAAATAATTTAATGCTTATTGCCGTTAAAGCCCAAACAACTGCTAAAAAAAATTAGCTATCGTTTATTGAAAATTTTGTTTAAAAAGCTGTTTTTAAAAACTTAAAAACTCTCCAAATTTGTTGTGAAAAAGTGAAAAGGGAATCTCGATGATCCACCAGCGTATTTGGCTACTTTAGGAGAATAAAGCCTGAAAATGCGTTCGTAAAATCCATAACTCCTCGACGTTTCGTGTTATATCCAACTCGTTATCAAGAGAGCTGAAAAATGAAAATAAAAATTTTAAAATACCGTAATTGGCAATAGTCTAAAAAGAAACATCCCTTGTAACAGGCAAAACTCTAAGGACATGTGCTTAAAGGGGGATTGCCACAGAATGACAAACTGCAGCATCTATAGTCATTTGCAACTATCTTTTGCCGCACTTTCAACAGGCGAAGGGACACACAAATAAATTTCTTTTTATAATAACAAACAAGCCACGTGCCTTCTTAATAATTGAGTGTAAAGTTGGTGCGCCCAAGTGCACCAGGAAGCAAATGTAAAGTTAAGCTAACGTCACGGGCGCATTTTTCTATGTATAGACCATTTTGAAACGCATATTTTGAACCGCTAGTAGGGCGCCATCTAATGACAGTGATATCATTAACCTTGACCGCTTGCTCCCTGGTGTACGGGGACGCACCAACTTTACATTCAGTAATTAAGGAGGCGCGTGGCTAGTTTGTTGTGCAAAAAGAAATTTCTTTGAACATTCCTTTGCTTGTTGAAATCAAGTGCTACATAGAACTAGATGCTGCAACTTGTTATTCAGTGAATAGGCACATTTAAAATCTTGGCCAGAACTAAGGCAAAGAGACAGAGGGTACGTCTGTTTCTGCGTGTGGTGATCACTGGTAGACGGATTTCCTCTTTTATGAAAAAGTAAGTTTATTACACTCCAAAGCATTTCATGAAATACATTGGCAACGAAATTACAAGAGTGAAAATCTGTGTTGCAGAGTAAACTCGTGTGCTACACAGAGCCGTCGAGAAAAATACTGAAGATGTCAATAGGGGCAACAAATTCTGCATGAAATAATAAGAAAATATGTCAAATTAAAACACACAAAAAAAGTACGTCAAAAGCATATCTACATAAGTCGAACATTCGATGGATACTAAACAGAAGCAATAAAGGTATTAAACATTAACTAGCTGACCCCGGCGTAACATATGCCGTTCTGGCAAACAGCCACTTCCTCACGCCCTCCACCCCAACCTGTCCCCCCTCCCCCCCACCCCCTACCCCCACAGGAATGCAAAGACTGCTCGCTTGCTCGTTTCTGGCCGGACGTCATGATCCCGCATCACATCATTAAGTCTGATCATAAGCGAAATATATATATGGATACTAAATAAGATTCGACAAGATTTCAAGGTCAGCAAGCCCAACGGTCCATTTGCGTACCTTCGATTTGAAACAATGAGCTGATCTAATGGTTTTAAAGTGAAATGGTAGAGCATTGTAAATCTTTGGGGCCTGAAAAGGAAAACATTTATGTAGAGTTTTCCTCCTGGCTTTCGGTAACAAAACGTGAAGCTGACTTTTTGATCTAGTGTTAAAAAGGTGCAACAGCTGTGTGTACAACAGTTTTGTTGTACACAACCATGGTTTGCCGAAAAGATAATACGTTATACGATTTGAATGGCGGGGCAGACGGTGTCGTATATTTATGGGAGCCCGCAGCTTTTGCTTGCGCACGTACAAAAGTAGACGTTCCTTTCTTTCTCTCATTTTGAATTGGTTCTGGCCATGATTTTTGTCTGTCACAAAGGAGTTCTATATTTCTTTTTAGACTGCTACCAAGATGGCATTTTAAAATCTTTGTTTTTTAAAACTCTCGTTCTCTTGATAACGATTTACGTACACATGCGGTCTTAGTAATAAAAATGGTAGCAAAAATAGCTAATAAAAATAGTAACTGTACATTTGCTTATAACAGTGGTAATAATTTTATATTGCTGTTATTGTTATTTTTTTTTGTCTACGATGCACCCAAATTTTGCATTTGTTTCATAAGTTGACATATTTTATAATTATTGTGTTTTTTAGTTAATTTTTATTATGGTTGATTGATAATAGCGGTAAAAGCAATGAAAGCAATAAAAGCAGGGAAAAAATTATGTATACCGTTTCGGTGAATTCCGCTCCACTGATATTTAATCAGTATCTGAATTTTCGAAAGAAAGGGGAATTCCCGTTTCGTTGAATCATATTTTTTTGTACAAAATTGTCTGCCTCGCTTACTGCAGCTGAGCTTATATACCATCAGAAACCGTAACTTATCACAAACTCCTTCCAATTCGGAATGCTTCTTTCACTTCTCTAATGTTCAATTTTAAAGAATGCTTTGATTCGGCAAAACGGAATATGGAGAAACGGAATTCCCCTTTCCCAGACTTTTAAAAGGGGATTTTATTTTCGGTAAAACAGAATTCGGCAAAATGGGATTCGGCGAAACGGGTAACCAGCAGTAAGAATCGCGGTAAAAAAAATTATTCTTTGAATATACATATATGAACCTTTCGATTCTTTATTTTTTTCTTTGGGAAAATCAACAGCGACCAACTTATAATTTCTTAAATTCTTAAATTAGACTCCCTTGAACTTCGGAGACTTAGGGCAGATATCCACCTTACGCATGGGCTGCATAAGGGCAAGACTGGTCCTGGAATAAACGTTGAGCACTTTTTCAAACTCCGGGCTTCTGACCGCACAAGCCCCCCCCCCCCAAGTTGGTTCCTGATAGGGTTTACAAAAGCTGTATATATTTTTTTCCCAATCGTGTGGTGGCTGCTGGAACGATTCGTCACGGTCAACTCCCTTCCAACTTTCAAATACCGACCCCGGCTCCGCTATCTCTCTTCCTTCTTTGCACATCGAGAATTGCAAATGGGAATTTTAGTGGTTGCAGTTTGAATGTATTGTGTCCGTATTTCGTGTTTAATTGCTTTTAAGATTGGCTCCAGTTGCTGCTCAATGTTGCTGACCAATGTTTAATTTTATTATCATTGCGTATCATTACGTATGATTGAAGTCCTCTCTGCAACAAAACTAAAACTATTAATTTCTCCGTTCCTATTCAATATATTTCGACCAAACTTGTCCAGATAAGTAGATAGGTATGGAAGGTATATTTATACCAACTTTTATGCATTCCGTGCAAGAGTAAAAGTAGGGAGCCACACGGAAATTTGAAAACTGTTCACTTCTTGTTGTTGTTATTGTTGTTGTTCTGGTGTGACACGGTTTCAGAAAAACTGAAGAATTTTTGGAGAATTCTAAATCTAGTTACAAAGCAGTCCGATTTAGTCAGAAAAAAAGTCTTGCCTCCTAGCTCCTTGGCGTCTTCGTCTTTCCAATGTTGACCTTGTGGCCAAACGAGCAAATTGAGTTCATCCTTTCTGGTGTCAGGGCTCCTTTACGCATCCACTCGCTCTTGCATTCTCGCAGCTAGAAGCTAGAAATCACCTCAAATTCCAACATGGCAGCGGTTTTCTGTCTGCCGCCTCGCAACGAAACATCAAATAACGTGAGTTCAGAAGCGTTTGGGAAAATTGTTTCGTCATGAGGAATTCTTTATATTATTGGCACGGATTATAAGACTGCAAGTATTTACTGAAACGATGTCGGATTTAGCTAATCCATTTAGAGTAGTTACCATGGCAATGTCACCTTTGCCATCGCGATTGAGTTCTAGCTGCGAGAATGCAAAGGTGAGTCGCTGCCTAAACGCGCCCTTAATCTCGACACAAAAGGGATTTAAAGGCGGGTTGCCACTAAAAGAAAGTTTGGAGCATCTAGCGCTATCAAGCGCTATCTAGTTCTCTCCAGCGTTTTCTCGCAGCCGGAAATGAATGCGCAAAGAAATATCTTTAAACACAACAAACAAGCCACGGGCCTTCTGAATTGTTGAGGAAAAGTTTGGTACGTCCTCGTGCACCTGGAAGCAAGCTGTAAAGATTAACGATATCAATGCTACTCGATGGCGCCACAGTAGAATAAAGAAAATACCCTGGTGCCATCTAGTGACAGTAATATCGTTAACGTTTACAGCTTGCCTCCAGGGACAAGAGTACCTCCCCGCCCCAAATTTTTACTCAATAATAATGGAAACACGTTGCTTGTTTGTTGTGTTTAAAGGGTTTGCTTTGTGCATTCTTTTGCTTGCTGCGAGAGAGACCTCAATAGGGCTGTTGTGTGCGCGGTGTATCTTGAGTCCTGCAAGTATTTTGTGAGCGGCTACGTCTTCCTGGATGGGGTGGCTTTAATCGACGGCCGCCATTGTTTTTGTTACCATCTTGGGTATCAACAAGGCACTCTGCTACTGAAAACGTACAATCGATTATCTGCGTTCGTTCTGCGGAGAACTCTGATAGGCCGCGGACACTATAGATGCTGTCGATGTTAATTTGGTGGCAGCCCGCCTTTAAATTCTAACAAATCTTTGAACGTTTTCTAGAACGTTTTAAAATCAACCTTGCCCTTACGCTCTAAGCCTCAGCAGTTTAGAAAACATTAATTCCCATAATCCATAGCACGCGATCACTGTTAGGTCCATAAAGACGTGATTAAACCCAGATTGGCCAAGGCGTCATCACGATCAGAACGAGTATATAGTCTTTGGGTGGCTGGACGAGAGAGAGAGAGACGACTTTCGTAAAATTTAGGATGATCTTCTTGTGGATTTAATGCTTAGCAATATTAATCAAAGCAGCCCTGTTGAGCTCCCTCCGGCCTGAGTAAATTTCCTCATCCTCTCCCGGTGCACTAATAGCATCAGAAACAGGTTCCAATCTCATCTTACATCATTTCCTGCCAGTAATCAAAGTGTCGTCCCATAAAAAAGAACCATCCAAAAACCATAAACTTTCACCCAAAAGACGGTTCCATTCGCTTTTATCTTGTAAGATGGCCGCCATCCGATATGGGTTTGGGGTAAAAAGATTAGAAGCTGGCGTAGTTGGAGGGGGGAGGGGGGGAATACTTGGGGAGAGGGGTCGACTCACGAGATATCAGGAAAGGACGAAGCCATTTTTCATTAAAGTATTAACCGTTGCCTTGAGGCCAGTTTCGAAGGCCGGGAGACGATCTTTGCCCTTTGTCTGTTATTTCGACATAAATGCTTTTATCGTTGAAGTTTTTAGTGGCAGCTAACTTCGTACCGAATATGATTAAGTTTAAAACATAAGGGGACGGAACCCCAGGCAGTCGGTGTTCGAGGACGTCTATTAATAGGGCCCTTCGGATGGTTCTTGTAATTGCTTGAAACTTCAATTTACGTTACGCCACAACTTATGCTTTAACACGGTTTCGTTGTTTTATCTCTGCTCTCTCTCTCTCTCTCTTTCAGCAATAGAGCAACATCATGTGACGTCATATTGGCTACAAGTGAGATAGCTGCAAGGGGCACTAGATTAAAATGGAGGGTTAAACAACGGCACTTAGTCAAGGCAGTGCTTTGAGAGCGGATCTTATAGGCTTAAAAAAACGTTGTTTTCTCCAATCACTTATGCTGCTAGGTTGTAATTGGAAAATAAAGATTCCACTTGCTTAAATATGTCACCAACTGCCAACAAATCGACAAAATCGCGCATTATAGGCCTAAGAAATCCACTCTTACCAGCATTGTCTTCAGTAACACGCCCTTCTTTTCCCTCTCCAGTGACCTTGCAGCTATCCCAGTTACTGGCTCCAGCATAAGAGTTATATAAAATAATACTACGTTGTGTCACTGCCCTATTTGAGAACAAAACCGTGGTAAAACAGAGTGGTTTAGCTAGAGTGCTCATTTTAGAAGTTAAAAACCAGAATTTATGTGAAAAATGAAGGTGAAGAAGTCGATTCCTTGGTTTTAGCTTAAAAAAGGTAGAACAGCGATTACAACATTGACGGCTCCACGACAAGGGAGTTGATAATACATGGCTATTAGTCCCAGTAGCGTAACCCATAATTTCTTTTCGGGAGTGCAGGTTCCTTTGAAACATTTAAAAGCCAGTTTACGGTTGGTTGCAATTATGCTTTGTTTGTCAACTTTAACCAAGCTTTACTCTTAACTTGAGGCTCTTCCCCCCCCCCCCATCTCTTCCCCATGTATGCCAGTGGTTATAACATTCTTTCCAATAATCTATGTATATGAAACATTTAATTTGTTTACTCTGCACCAGTGTTGGACATAATTGCTTTTGCCATTGACATTTTTGCAATGACATCTTATTCTGTTTTCTTTTTAGGTGCGCTGTCATTGGCTAGCATGTCTAACCCTTTCAATAAATACCCTTGCAATAAATAATTGTATTATTATTACTATTATTATAATTCCATCTGAGCGGATTTGAGCCAATTACCTATACAGATCAAGTGAACGCCAAGTCAATTCTATTCCATCCATTTCGCGATAATTTCCATTGAAGTGAGATTCCATTTAGAGCAGATTTTAGTCTTCTGTACGCCGTAACCGGCGAGTGGACTATTGCAACGACTTGTCCGTCCGTCCGTTGCTTTTTTCAACTTAGCAACAGTACCAGATATTGACGACCATTGTTTACAACGTCCATTGTTTACAACGTCCATTGTTTACAACGTCCATTGTTTACAACGTCCATTGTTTAATAGACTGCTTCGACGCGTCCATTGTTAACAACGTCCATTGTTTAATAGACTGCTTCGACGTAACTAAATTAAATAATAACAGCAGTTGTAGTGCATGATAGAGGTGTGCGCCTCAACATTGGAAGTGTAGGAACTGTACAGAAGACCGGTGCGACTAGGCAGTCGCTGTAGCCGCTTGTTTGGTTCAAGCCACGTTTCAGACTCAGTTTCAATCAAGTCATTGCTGCATGAACCTGTGGGTCCATTTCATTGCCGTATCTTTTATTTGTTGCTTAAAGGGGGATTGCCATCAAATGACAGTCATTCACCGATATTTAGTTCTGTCTAGCCCATACTTTCAAAAAATACAGATGCAAACCTATTTACGTTGCCTTTTGGACTTATATGTAAGACTGCCTGAGCGGGGAATCGAACCTACGACCTTTGAAATCAAAGGCCACGATCCTACTGCTGAGCCATACTGACACAGCCAAAGTATGGCTCAGCGGTAGGACCTCGGCCTTTGATTTCAAAGGTCGTGGGTTCGATTCCCCGCTCAGGCAGTCGGACATATAAGTCCAAAAGGCAACGTAAATAGGTTTGCATCCGTATTTATTTAACCCATCTCGAGCCCGTTGGCTTTCCGTTCTGTTTGATCTTTACTTTCAACAAGCGAAGTAATACACAAATAAATTTCTTTTTATGTAACAAACAAGCCACGTGCCTCCTTAATCATTGAGTGTAAAGTTGGTACACCCATGTGCACCAGGGAGTAAGCGGTAAAGTTAAGCCTAACGACTTCACGGGCGATTTTTTCCATATATCGACCGTTTTGAAACGCAGATTTTGACCGCTAGATGGGCGCCATCTAGTGACAGTGATATCGTTAACCTTAACCGGTTGCTCCCTGGTGCACGTGGACGCACCAACTTTACATTCAAATAATTAAAGAGACACGCGGCTTGTTTGTTGTGTAAAAAGAAATGTCTTTGCGCAATTTTTCCCTTGTTGAAATCAAGTGCTCCATAGAACTAAATAGTGGTAGACGGCGCTAGATGCTGCAGCCTGCCGTTCCGTGAATAGACATCTTTAAAATTCATTCTAATCAATCATTTTACGTTTTACGTTCTGACAAATCAGTTCTAATTCGCTTGATGCAATCTCAATTCCAGTCAATTTCTGATCGATAAAGGAAGTATATTTGCCAATTCCACCTAATTCAAACAAAAATTCAGCACAATTCTGAGCCAATTCCGACAAAATTTAAGAAATTGCCTGGAGTTTAGACAATTTTGGTGGAATTGGGCTCAAATCGCACGGAATTGTGATTTTGCGAAATTGGCTTGGATTGGCTGTAATTACACCTACAATTCAGTTCGAATCAAATCCCATCAAAACAATGCAACACAAATAAAATTAAAAACGCAAATCAAATCAAGGTAGTGTGATTCCAATGAATCAAGTCAACATGAACGGAACATAGAGTGAATTCGTGACCAGCAAGTCAATTCCTAAGAAGCGTCGGCTTTTGAAAGTAGCTAGCCAGTAGCACAAATCAACGTTTGAGGCCACCATCCGACAACAATTAAGCTCTAACAATATTAAATCTCGTCTACTTGGCAGCGACACACTAGCGCGTGTCTAGATAGGGCGTATCTAGGTAAAACATCGTCTACTTCTGGGAGAGCTGTAAGGGGCCTCCCCATCGCGTAAGCCTAAATTAACATTTTCAGCAATTAACATTTTCAGCAATTAACATTTTCAGCAATTAACATTTTCAGCAATTAACATTTTCAGCAATTAACATTTTACTGGGTTTGAACCTTTAAAAAGCCCACTATGCGATTTTTTTTAATTGTAGCATATGTCTTAAATATTACTCACTTGACGAAATTTTAGTCTTAATTTAGGATCTTGAGGGAGGAAGTTAGGGGCTTCACTGATTTAGGCGCGTGTTCGAAGTATAGGTGTCAAAGATTCTCGTAAATACACAGGTGTGTTTACTTTTACAATGAAGACAAGCAACAACGTGTGAAGAAAGTATAAAATCACAAAATGTTGCCAAAGCCTACCCTATTAGATAAGCACCTATTCTAATAAATGTAATTTGACGTTTATTAATGCTGATGCAAGCAGATGGTGGCAAGCAGCCACTTCTGTAACGTGCGCCAGAGGACAATACAAGACGCGATGTTAAAGTAATCAGGTCATAAAGGTAACAAAAACAGACCGTAAACATGCGCCATAAACATTTGTATGAGAAATGTAACAGGAGACTGAATTATGGTGAATATTGACGTGTACCGACTCACGTTACCAAGACGAAACCGACAGCGTTCTTTTAGGCGTAGACGCGTTCGGCTTAAAAGGAAGAGACTCTTATTACGAACAACGTTTTATTGCCAACGTGGTTTCCATTACCGATGTTATTAAAGTTCAGCGCTCATCCTGAAAGGGACCAGACACAATTGACGTCACGAGGGCGATGGGAGGGGGGGGGGGAAGAGGGGGAGGTGAGGGAAGGTTATGGAGTGTGACAGTTTCGAACAAGGGTTAATGGAAGGGGAGAGTCCTACAATTTGTGAAGTCGCTACCTAGCCATATTTTACGCCCGGAAGCAGAACTTTCTGCGCTGTCTGCGACACCAATTGTCAGAAAAAAATTGTCTGCAGCTAATCAGTTTTATCAGGCGTTATCCACATTCAACACGTTTAATGGTTTTCATTGCATAGCTTTTCAGGTCTTTACCCTATCGAACTGGCTTTCCACCAATTGAAAGGTTTTGTCGAGCCGATTAAAACGGTGTTATTGTATTAAAATCGGTCAAAAATTGATAAAACCACAGAAATTATGCACAACGAGGTCATTCCGCCAAAAGAGTATAATTTGGCTGCGACATAATTTCTGTAAAAATGTTTTTTTTTTCAAAGCAAAGCTTGCAACGTTTTAGTAATATGTCTTCCTTTCTACCATAGCTGTTGGCTGAGCTTAATATATTTATTATTACTATTACTATTTGACAAGCAACAGGAATGACAGTAACAGCAATGACCAACCCACGTTGTTTTAGCCAGAAAATCAGTTAGGTCTATTTACTTCATGCCTACGAACTACGGCCTTAATCAACACTTTCTAACGAATCTTTTAATACTCGAAGCAATTCTACAGCTGTGTAACATTAACAACAATATAGGTAAGAGCAAATGACTGGTGTAAAGTGTACGAATCGTAAATAGGTAATTATTTACAAAAACAGCGCTGATTCGAACGTGTTTGAAAGGTCTCCACGCGTGTGTAGCGCACTGGGGCGCCCTCTGGTGGCAAAATCTTGCAACAAAATTAGGAACTAAGTGTTCGTCTCTTGCTAAAACCATGCAAGTAACAGCAGTGACATTACGGTGAGACAGAAAAACAAAATTTAATTTAATTTAAATTAATCATTAATTTTAACATAGCTCAGTGTTGTTGCAATTGTAGTTACCTATAGAACAAATAAATAAAAAAAATTACGAAAAAATTTCATTTCAATGGGCAGTAGTAACTCAGTGAACACTGAGTGTGTGTGCTAGTGGGACATGAATTTTTGCTGTTTTTGGTTACTTTTTTTAAAGAAATAATTAAAAACTAGCTGTACCCGCGCAGATCATCTGCGCATGTGCGAGCGAAATACTATACTGAGCAGCATGAATTGAAAACGTCCTCCTGTTCCCCCGCAACCCTCCCATTCCCCCATTGTGTGGTTTGCGCCCCTTTCCTGGGCGTCGGCGGTATTTTGGGGCTAATCATCTGCACATGCGCCAGCGAAATACTATACTGGGCAGCATGGCATAAAAAGGCCCCCAACGCCCCCCTGTTTCCCCGCACCCCTTGTTCCCTCGACCCCCCCCTGTCATTGTCCTCCCCCCTAAAAAACCTCCACACTGGGTGATTTGTCCAACCCCCTCCCCTCCCCTGGGGTCCCGGGGTATTTGGTCTTCTTAAAAAACTAAATAGCACTTCTTCTCAGTGTAGCTGCGTTGCCTGTTTCGCTGTCTTGATACCAACGCGATAAGCCCGCAACAACGATCGCACAGGCAGTGATTGTTACTCAACCAACTTTGAAATTACTCAATTCGGCTCTAATAGCCAGCGTTATTGAAGCTTTACATTTCCTAATTGTTAGGCTTCTACATTGTTAGCGGTGTCGTCATTTTATTCTCGTAACAGAAAAAAGTATTGTAAGCATTGTTTGGCTTCTACATTGTTAGCGTCTTATTTCCCTTCTTATTTCTTCTTTGGGGCTTCGTCGGGCAGATGACCGGGTACGGTTAACGCTCGCTAAAACCCTTTGACCCTTCTTTAAGGCAAAAAAGTATATAGATAAATTGCAATTTATACTATAATTCATAAACATTGTCTTTGATTGCTAACCTGTAAGTGTTTTCTACACGTCTATTCCGAAAATTATTAATGTTAACTAAAATCAATTTTTAAAAAAGCTGGGATGCAAAATATACTGCAATAGCGGAATGACCCAACGTCGCTCTTGATGGAAGCTGTCTTTTTTGGTGTAATCAGTCATTGAGCTGTTCACCTTTATTTGTATAGTACTCCACTAAAGGTGATTTTTTTTAATAATGTCAAATACCACAGAACCGAAACACCGTGTGTTGTTTGACTGTTGCATCGTAAGGATCAAGCGTCATATTTTTTCGGTTTTGTCTTGGGTTTCCCGTCGCACCGTTTTTTGTGTAACTATATTAACTTACCACGTATAACTCCCACCCACCTTGATGTCATTTTCTGCAGATAAATTTTTTCCGTTTTGCTTGGAAAAGCTAAAAAAGAACATCCCGGAAAAAAAAAAAACAACAACAACTTATTGGCGATATAACGAAAAGGCAATCCTGGAAAAAAATCTGATGCCTCTCGTGAAACGACCCCCATCAGGGCCTCGACTTCGGAGGGAATCAAGACCGGTCGGTAAACATTTCGAAGAACTTCGTAGTCCTTGGTTACGCGGAAAAAACTTGAGTAGCCTGGCCAGCGACGTCAACAAATTATCAAATGGGAATCTTGGGGCATGCTCTTAAAATGGTCCTTATTTCTCCAGCACTGTTTGAGCGAAGCGCGCACGCAAACAACGGGAGAGGCAATGGTAGGAGGAACTAGCACCGTAGAAAGCTCTAGCAATTTAGCACTAACACTTCATGTAATCGTACCCAACCAAATATCGAGAATCATTGCTGGATTACTGCTCATTAGTGCTCCAAAATTAAAATTAGTGCTCAACTGCTCATTCAGTAAAAGAATTATAACACTTTCAAAGATGGCGGTGCTAAATTGATGGTGAGATCACCATCCTCTATAATTGGATCAAACAATATCTTATTTTCTAATGCTCAATTACGGTAGTGCTTACTAGCTCGAAAATTAGAATTAGTACAATAAAGTCCGTAAATTATCACTCTTTTGTTGGGTTGGTGCTATTCGTGCTGTAGCACCACCCGCACTGAACGGCTCCAAACATGTCCCATTTTTAAAGCTCGATTAGTGCTCAAAAGTTAGAATTAGTGCTCTTTCAATAAAATAATTATAATGCTTTCAAAGATGGCGGTGCCGAATTGGTCCTGCAGCACTAGCAACACTGAACGGCTTCGAACATTCCCATTTTTTAGTGCTCAAATAGTGCTCGAAAATTAGAATTAGTGCTCTGTAAATAAAAGAATTATAACACTTTCAAAGGTGGCAGTGGTTGTGCGGCTGAATCAATTTTTAGCGTCTTTGAAAGTGTTATAATTCTTTTATTGAAGGAGCACTAATTCTAATTTTCGAGCACTAATAAGCCCTAATCGAGCACTAAAAATGGGACATGTTTGGAGCCGTTCAGTGCGGGTGGTGGTGCAACAGCATGAACAGCGCCAACCCATCAAAAGAGTGATAATTTACGGACTTGTATAGCACTTATTCTAATTTTCGAGCACTAAAAAATGACATATTTTTCGAGCCATTCATAGAGGGTGGTGCTGTCCGCATCAATTTAACACCGTCACCTTACGAAGTGTTACAATGCTTTTATTTGAATGAGCACTGATTTTAATTTTCGAGCACTAATGAGCACTTACTGACGGTATTTAGCTGGATACGATTGCACGACGCGGCGGTGCTAAATTGATGGTGCTACGGCAGCTGGCTTCAGGTCGAACGCAGACGATTCACGTGCGTGCTTGTTACAATGACAGTCTGACCTTTTACGAAACCTTTAAGCTAATTGCGTTAGTCAGGAAGAGATTCACCTTTAAAACCTCTAAGTGGTTTAGTGATTAACTTAACAACTTGGCCAAGGGCGCTAGCATCTTACAAAAACACATACAGAGTAGCCATCAAGTGCTGGTGAAAGAACGAAATCACGACGTTTCGATTCCAAGTTCGGAACCGTTTTCAGGTGAAGGGTTTAAAACATGCCAAACAACTTAAAAATAAAAATAAAAATTAATAAAATAACAGCAGAGCAGGGCCATGGAAATAAAACTTACAAGTCATACGGATGCAAGGTTCCATGCTAAAAGCTAAAACCAAACTTGAACCAGCAGACTTGGGTGAGTTAGGTGTGACTGTTGGCACATTCTTTCGAATTGTGCTGACTTTTATTTTATTTGATTTTAGTTTTTAGCATGGAAGTTTGCATCCTTATGGCTTGTAAGTTTTATTTCCATGGCCCTGTTCTGCTGTTATTTTATTAATTTTTATTTTTATTTTTAAGTTGTTTGGCATGTTTTAAACCCTTCACCTGAAAACGGTTCCGACCTTGGAACCGAAACGTCGTGATTTCGTTGTTTCCCCAGCACTTGATGGCTACTCTGTATGTGTCTTTAATAACTAAAGTGCTTTTTAACTTTCTGCTTTTTGCTAGCATCTTACAGGCACCTCAAGAAGGTTCCACTGGGATTGATTGGGACTTTGAAAGTGACTCATCGGGAAAGCGTCTTAAGCTTAAAGGGTTATTTAGTACACAAAAATGGCTCCAATGTTTTGGGGTTATAGGTCAAACGAGAAAAGGATCAAGAACGATTACTTCTTGTCAAGTTTTGAGACCGCGATGTTGCTGTACTGTTTAGTCCATCACGTTAAACATTACTGTGCATTCAAACGGTTTTGACAGTTTTACTTTTAAACACCCCCCCCCCCCCCCCCGGGGCCACCGTTCTCTTCCGTCGAGCGACATAGCCAAACGCGAGTCTGTAGCAAACCCAACGTCACTATGAAGCATTGCACATTCATTACGTTAATACCGTTTATGCAGACGCAGTTTGACATTAATCGTACACCATACTCCTGTTTAGCTATTGTGTGTGCGGCGTATCTTGAGTCCTGGAAGTATTTTACGAGCGGCTACGTCTTCCTGGAGGGGGCCGCTTTAATCGACGGCCGCCATTGTTTTCGTAACCATCTTGGATATCAACAAGGCACTCTGCTGCCAAAAACGTACAATCGATTATCTGTGTCGTTCTGCGGCGAACTCAAGATAGGCCGCGCGCACTTTAAATAGCTTCCAGGAGAAGAAACGCATGGGTCTACTGCATTTGCAGGGTGAGGTAGGTTTCCTAGTACATTCTCTGTTCTGTCCATTGACGTTGAATTTAAAAAATCGTACAGATTTAATGTGCGTTTAGGCATTTCACTTCGTGCTTGCCTGTAGGACGCACGTATTATCAAGTGTTCTGCACTTGATAACGGGGTCTAGAACCCCAGAAACATTACGTGCATTTTTTTCTTTGCACTTAAAGGGCTTTATTCTTATTTAAAAAAAATTACGTACGATACCGTATGTGTATTAAAAATGTAGACTTTAAACAGCTGTCATGGTAATTCTGATTGCGATATACAGATGTAATTGGGCTTAAATAAAAGGTGAAGATGTGTGTTTTCCAACTTCGGTAATAAAAAGGCTTTATGCCAATTAGGGACGAAACTGCAGCTGTTTGTGTGTGCACTAACACTGAGCTTTTTGCCTGTATTCGTGATTAATTTCAACTTTTTACTGCTGTACCGGTGGTTATGATTAAGTTAAATTGCTGTAATTAGGCTTATTAGGCTTAGTAGATGAAATTGAAGAGGTATATTTTTCAATAATAGTAATAGAAATAATTAATTGTAATTAGGCGCTAAGCTATGGCTGTTTCTCTATTTCGTAGACCCATGATTTCTGCATCTATTCACCACAAGCTAACGTATTTAAACGGCTGCAGTGACTGTTATAATTGAGATAAACGGATGCAATTATGCTTGCATGAAAAGTGGAGATGTGTATTTTCCAACAATAGTAATAAAAACGATTTAGCGTAATTAACAAGTACGTTACAGCTGTTCCATTATGATGTTTACCGTGTTTTCTCTATCCTTTCACCGCAAGTTAAGTCTTTAAACTGCTACAGTGGTTGTAATAATTAAGATACATGGATGTAATTAGGCTTAGATGAAAAGTGGAGATGTATGTTTTCCAACAATAGTAATAAAGACGATTTATCAAATTACCAACTAAGCTACAACTGTTTCGCGTTGCTGTTCACCGTGCTTTCTGTATCTATTTACCGCAGGTTACGTCCTTAACCGGCTGCAGTGGCCGTTATAGTTTAGATGAAAGGTGAGAGGTATATTTTCATACATATTTTTATACATTTTCACGTGTAGTTTGACATGAAGAAACAGGCATATACGTTTTCAAGAGTCTGATGACCTGCATAAACACTTAAACCCTTTCATGAGTAGTACGACCAGAAGCAACAACTCTTTTCCACCTGTTCTATGACTCGACTATGTGTACACCTTCTTCGTGAGGAGAATGACCTGATTGAGCAGACCTTTTTCACGTCGAAACAGGTAAACAAGTTTCCAAGTGTACCTGAGGAATGAAATAAATATACTTTCCTGACGAGTTGCAAGACTTGTGAAAAGTTGTACACCCAACTTTTTTTTGTTCGTGTTCTTTGCCCGAGGAAGCAAACTGAGGATGCATTAACAGAGAAAGCCAATCATTGGAATCCATTTTAAATAAATAGTGAAGCTTAGAGGTACATTCCTCCCACCGCCATTTTTCTCGATCCTCCACATCAAGTACGGTACCAAACAAAGTTCTATTTACTTCCCGTTAGTCAATCCCTTGCTAAAAATCCGTTTTTAAATGTGGCGTCGACGAGATTTTCTGTTGAATATTGAGAACTAATTTAATAACATCCTGCGATTATATATATAATCCTTTGCACGCTTACGATAACCATGACGTTTCATCTGTGTGTGTGCGTGTATTAATTTTTAATCGTTTGCTAATAATTACCACGAGATCAAAAATCTAAAAGACTAATGGGGAAAAAATTAAAATTATTCATGCCAATAGATCCCCGAAAAAAATTATAAGATACTAGCCTAAAAAAAAGTATAAAGTGTGATGTTAAAATACAAAAATCATTCCGGTTTTGACGGCACAATCTTTGCGTTGATGCTGTTTCGTCTACTATTCCCAAGGCCAACTGAGATAGTAGCTGTTCGTCGTTGAGGAACGCAGCTACCATCTCAGTTGGCCTTGTATTACTACAACGAGTCTCGCGAAACGGTGCGATGGTAAGCTGCGCGGATGGCGATCTGTGCGTGGCTGTTGTAAGGCCGGCGGAGTGTACTTTTAACCTATTTTCGTTGCCTTTTCGTTTCCGTGGAAAGTATGCATTTCAATGCATCCCATGTTCGTTTTCAATGAGATATGTCTGTCATCATCTAAGCGTCACGTGTCAGGTATGAGTGATGAAATATGTTTATGTCGACTGAGGGTATATGCACCCTTTCGTCATGCGCAGTACCCCCATTTAATTTCCACTGTTCTTGAGGAAAATGATGCTTGGTATCAGTGCGTTTCTTTTCGTTGTAGTGCTAAAGCAATTCGCTAAATGGCTGTTTCTTTTCCTTACAATTTCGTTGCAATTAACCGTGCTGCATCTAGCGGACGCCTCGTTTTTCCTTGTTTCGCAAAAGAGGTCCGTGCGTTTCTTTTTCTGAAAGCGATTTAACAAAACAAGAGTATGGTGTCCGATTAACGTCAAACTGCGTTTGCGTGAACGGGACTGAGGTACTGTGCAATGCGTGATATTGATCTTGACTTTACACCATACTAGTGTTTCGCTAAACGCTCGGTGAAAAATAAACGGACTGGTGCTAACTAGAACTGCATAAAGAAGATGGCCGCTTCCCACCGATGAAACGTTCGATCATCTCATGCAAGATCGGTCGTGTTTTTGTAGCTACGGTGAATTTAATTAAAACCCTACAGCTGCAAGCGGGAGGTAAGATTGATGCACCCCATAAAATTCGATTTATTCATTTCAATTACCAATAAAAACCACAGATTAGAAAGTTAACTATAGATATCTCATCTTTCATCTTTCAGTCTATGCGGGGCCCTGGCGTTGGTTGCGGCTACTAATACCTATTATGTTGCTTTTGCCTCCGTGCTGGTTGGCACGCAAGCATTAGCAGAGGTATTAGTGGCCGCAACTACAGCCAGGGCCCCGCGTAGGCTTGGAAGAAGTAAGATGCGACGTGTAGTTATCTTGCTAATCTATGATAAAACGTTGACAGTGTTTTCAGCCATTCGAACGATCCTCGAGATGACAGTGGTAATTCTTTTTTTTTTGTAGCCTGGTTGCTGTCTCTGTGTGTACTAATCCGCCGGGAGGGGGGGGGGGGG
>JAHWFP010087390.1:36194-58461 GCA_023313725.1 Lithobius niger
GAGGCAGAGGGAATTTTCCAGAATTATTTCATCTTTCAGTCGGAGGAAATATTTTATTGAAAAGCAACGAATTCCCGATTTCTCACTCTGCCTTAATATAAAAAAAATAATAATAATAAAACAATTTGTTGCAGGAGCAACGGGAAGGCAAGGATCGGTGTGATCACTAACTGCCAATCCAACTAAAAATACAAATAAAATATGTGGCTGGTTGCGAGACCACAGGGGAATGTTGTGAGAAATTAGCAGAGTGCTAAAAACGTCGTAAAAATTTAGTTAAATTAAGTTGATTCAAATGACGACGAAAGGCAGTCACACTCGTCGAGGTAACAATTGCTTCTGGGAGCGAGTTCCAAGCCCCAATAACTCGCACCGAAAAGAAGTGTCGTCTGCACTCCAAACGGAATTTGGGAATTTGCAATTTGAAAGAGTGACCTCTAGTTCGTCCCTCCACATTCAGGTCGAAGAATGGCAAATTAGCTCGAACTAATCCATGCAGAATTTTAAATGCCAAAATTAGATCTGACTTAAGTCGCCGCAGTTCAAGTGATTCGAGTTTTAGGTGCTGAGTTCTCTCAGTGTAAGTAAGATTGCGCATTCCAGGCAGCGATTTTGTAAATTTCCGTTGAACTGCTTCAACCCGCTCAATGTCGCCCAACAGAGCAGGCGACCAAACTTGGCTGGCATACTCCAAGATTGGTCTGACAAAAGCCTTGTAGGCCCACACCCTGACTTCCCGGCTACTGCAAGAAAAGCATCGGTTCACCACTGCTAAACGGCAATAGGCTGCTGCAGTAATTTTGCGGCAGTGCAGACTAAATTTTAAATATGCAGTCAAGGTCAACTTAAAGAAACCGAAATACTAAAGGAGAGTTGAAGGGATTAAGCTAGATCAAACCATGCTTTCTCAGATAAGGTCACCCCACCTTTAGCCGTAAGTTAGTCGGACAGTCGGTTGATATGTTAAATAATAGTCGGATTGTCGGAAATATTTAGTTCCATTTTTTAAATTGTACACAAAAATCTGTAAAGAAAATTTGCAAGAAAGGCTAACTTTGGCGGTGTAATTTCTCTGACCCACACGTGATGAAATATTGCCGACTTTTGCAGACTTGGTAAAAGTTGGCGGGGGGGGGGGCATTTTGCCCCCTCCCCCCCTCGCTACGGCCCTGTGTAAAAACGTACGTTTATAGAATAAGGGAGCATATTACGTTAGCATGAAATTGGCCATTTTCAACCCCCTCTCCCCTAGTTATCAATTGCCTAACCCCCTCGACGTTTATCCCCAATTGACGTTTTTTTTTTGTTTGGCTATATTTTGGGTGTATTCCTGGGCGCCTGATGCTTACGTCACCAACTTTCCACCCAACCCCCCCCCCCCCCCCACGTCACCAGTCGTCATCAAGAGACGAATTCTCCTCCCCCCCCCCTCTCTTGATGACGTAATACTTGAACATTCCCTAAGCAACACACATTCGCTGGGCAAGGTATTAAGATTAATGAAACACCAGCAAGGCCCGTTTTAATGGTTCCTTGCTGGTGTTTCGCTAATCTTACTACGTTTATGGAAGCCTACGTTTACATCAGCATTTTGCGAATTAATAACTCTGGCTATAAATTAGGCGATTCCTTCGCGAAACAAGTGTTTGATTAAGTGCTTCCTAGTCAAAAATCCCTAATCCGTTTCCCCTTTTTACCAGCAGTGGGTTAGACCAGATAATCCGCTAAGCCTAACTCCCGTCAGACTGGATGGACTAGCCATTAATTCTTCCTGCCTGTTTGCGCATGCGCGCCACGCCCGGGCTCAGACGCTTTCCCTGCCCTTAGCAACATTTTATCTCGGGATGAGAATCCGTTGCCAAGCAACGTTCATCCCGGCGGAACCGGGAATCGAGCTGTGACGTCATCCAAATGGGCAGAGCCGCAGCCCGAGGCACTTCCTATTTTTCCTTCTTCCCATCTTCGTGGATGCTCCCTTTCAAAGCTTAAAGGCGAAGAATGGATTTGCAAAGAAATAAGTCGTCATACCAAAATTTAATACGTCTTAATCAGAAACGGGGTGGGAGGGGGGGGGGGGGGCTGAGGGTTAACAGAAAACCTAAGCTTATATCTGTGATCTTAAGAATTAGTGGAATAGTAGCGTATCAATGAAAATTAATCCGTGTTTTAAGAAATGTTACCTACATTATAATAGGCTACAGACGGAAGTAGACGAGGAGCAGGAAGTAGCGTTAAGTGTGTGACGTCACACGTGTGTTGACGATCTGCTAATAGCCGCTTCAAGCGTGCTACCGTAGAGACACTGCAAAACTAGAAAACAAGGATTTTGGCTGTGATTGATGAAAACTACAGTGGCGTGACTAAATTTCTTTTCTGGAGGGTTAGTACCCGCTTTTTACACCTTCTGCCAGAAAATTTACGACCACTTCAACTTTATTGCACCATTATTTTCTTGCCTAACGTAATGTATGGCTTCATAAAAAAAAGTTTGAAGAAAAGAGCGACTAAATAATTTTTTTTCGAAGGATTTTTGTTTAAAGGGGAGTCGCTAATAATAGGCTTACACAGCTTATTGAATTGCTGTCTCAGGGTCTGGATCCTAAACATATTTTGCTTTGACGATATCATTCATTTTTTTTTTTTTACGTTTGACTAGCACTGGGGTTTCGTTTTTTGTTTTTTTTTTTTTTTAATGGTATTATTGTCTATGTTTTGTGTTTTAATACTTTAAACAATTTATAAACAGATTAAAACCGGTCTATTTTGCTTTCCGTCTCCAAGTTTGTCATTTAACAATAAATTTTCAAACACGGTAGGGCTCTTACCCAGCAATCTCAAGTACACCTTCAGGGCTTCTTTTTACACAGCGACGGCTGAAAAAAAGAACACGCCAACGCAACGCTTTCCTTGCTTACGTTTGACGTCGCTTGGGGGTCGTCACATTTTCATTAAAGGTCTTGTCAGCGCTGCTGTGTAATTAGAACCGACGCTTGCAGATTCGACGCTTGTGGGTAGAGAACTTAGGTTAATGACCTGTCGGCCAAGATGATCTTGGGACTTGAAAAAGATGCCTTAATTCCTCCAGTCAAAAATTTCTAAATAGTTAACAGAGAAGAGTACCCGAAAATGGAATGGCCTTTACGACAGGCTTGCTTGAACGTTTATTCAACGTGACCCCATTTTTAAAAATTAACAAGTGAACATGAACGGCCACCCACACATAGTTTAGAATATCTGCAAAATTGTTGAAAGTCTATAAAAGTTGTAGTTTTTCGGCGGTTATAAAGTAGAAGATTTGAAAGATTGTGCTGTCGTTTATCTGTATCTGAAACAAAACCCGCAAGGGTGAAAGAACCCGCCAAGTTAGTTTCAGCCAATCAGAGTAGTGATATCAGAACAAAAAAGGCTGCCAACAAGTTGCTATATTAGTTGCCAAGCTGATTCCTCTGAATATTAGATCAAAGGTTAAATAAAAAACCTGACCATTGATACAATTCGTAGTCTTTGTGTTAACGTCTGAATTGAGTAATAGTCGGTGGCCGGTCTACTTCTGTCTTCGCTACGTAAGGTTTACAATTGTGGTTTCTTTCAGAGTCACAATACGTTACCTTCTGAACTCGTAAGTAAATTAACGGAACAAAAACGGCTTCGTCATATAGAAAAAAAGCTAATGCTAGAAGAGCTCGTATCCTCATAGATCGCAAAGGTTTGAAGGTACACAAATACAAAACGGATCATAGTTCACCCGAATGAAACAAACTATAATTTGAACTCCAATTCCAGGGAGCAAGTATTGTATTTATTTACTTGTATTGTCAGAAAGTGGATGCAGTTTGTGTTTCTGTATATTTCCACTACAATTTGCCTCTTTATAAATCCATCGTTTGTTGGAGGGAATGAAACAGAACACCCGTCATTCCTCTGAGGATGAATCGGAATGATTTTGAGGAGAGGATGAAATGGGAAAGGATGAAGCGGGACGTCAACCTATGCTTGCTTCATTCGAAGTCCCCGGGGCCTTTTCACAAAGCTCAAGATGCGCGTTTGAACTTAGTTTTTTCCCCCTTCGCTTAGTGGGCCAAAGGGCGTTTATTCGAGATCCGGCGCTCTTTCAAGGTTCGGCGCTGATTTAAGGATATACGGCGAGGCCCCTTTCACTCGCTTTGCTACGTGTGATCAGTCATTACGATAACAATGGCTTGTGACGACTGGCTTCGTACGTCCAACGAAAAAGCATTACGTTAAGATCCATCTGTCACCTATGCAAAAACCAACCTACCTTCCTGAGATCTGATACGTCTTCGTGGCGAGAACTTCGCATATACTGTTTTCTGCCTGCGTAAACTCTTCTATTTTAGCAAATCTACGCCTCGTGTATTGCAGGAAAGCCACAGGCGGAGTTTTGTGTTTTGCCAGTTTTTTCTTCTGTGAATTTAAAACTGTAGACGCGTTCAAGGTAACTGATTTACTTAAAACAGTAGGGACGACTGACATTGACATAGGTGTCAGCATATAGTATCTGTATTGGATCGGAATCGACAACAAAAATACGGGCCTAAATTCTGACTAATTCCCCCCCCCCCCTCCCCTTCCTCTTCATCCCTTTAGGCTTTATTTTCCTTAAAAAATATTATACTCACCAGCATTAAGTTAAAACGAAGTTAACGATCCGGTTAAAACACTGCCCTTGTGAAAATACAAGAAACACGAATCTGAGAACGAAACAAAAGATAACTGCACCGACCGGGATTCAAACCCAGCATTTACCGCATGCCAGGCCGAGCTCTCTAACCACTGTGCTACCGGGGTGGACCGTGTTTACACGTTCCAGTCGAACTTAGAAGCTGCTCAACTTTCCATCGGTGACCTAAGGGTTACAAACATAATGTGCATTGTGCAAGGACGGAGAAAAACTTGCTCTCTGATCCCAGTACCACAATTTAATGAAGACGGCTTAGATTATTACCCCGCTTACGTTTACTGTAACCCTGGATTCGAGTCTTAGTCGAGGCAGTTGTCTTTTCTTGCTTTCTTAGATTTGTGTGTCTTACATTACGACAAGGCCAGTCTTTAACGCGAACTGTTTTCTTCTCTTACCCTATACCTTCTTGTGAGTTGTTGATAACTTCACTCGTTAACTGAAAACCTGCCCCACGATTAGGGCGGTGCGGCGATGGGGAAAGGTAGCCTCATGGTCAGCAAGACTGTCTCATTTGCAAGAGGTCCTTGGCTCGAACGTGACCTCAGCCACCACAAGTAATTTCGGGAAGAGAAGGGCCTCGTGATGCCTCGTGCTCATGTCGATTGTGCCATGTAGAAAGATCCTAGACATTTACGATTGAAACTACCAAGCAAAATTGCCCCTTTCGCCTTCTGGTGCCATGGCCTCGGCTTGGAGAGCGACATACTTCCAGAGTGTAGTGCGGCAGTGAGTTTCATTGGAGTGCAGTTTCGCTTTCGATTTCGAGATCACTTTCGATTTGGAGGCAGTGACGAACTGTGCAAAAACTCTAGTTTGAAAGTGCCTACAATCGTGCTATAGTACTCCAAGCATAAATATTATTTTACGCAAGATTTTTACCATACGGTCTAAGAACTCTATAAAGTGTAAAATCGGTTTTACATCACTTTTCGTACAGCACGATCGGTACTTTAATAGTAGCCGCCATCTTGCGTGCTTGTTCGATTCGTCTGCTGCGAAATGGCGATACGCTGTCCTTAGTTCATGGTGCGATACAGGCTGAGCGTATTTCTAGCTTACTTTGTTTTTATTACCGTAGTTAGTTTACTGGTTTGCTCTATGTATGAAGCGTTTAGTTAATTCTGGTGCAGAAAAAAACACGACTTAAGGATATAAAACATTGGTTTCCGTGAATGCATGACGCTTTTAGTTAAGTTCTAGTAGCAGGAAAAAATCGATCTAAAATTCTTTAAAGTCAGAAATCGTTAATTTAATTCAGAAATCATTAACGTGGAAAAATTGTGAATTACACGATGTATGACCTTAGACTGTTTAAGGGCCGTAGCTCTGCCAGGGCTGTTATCAAGGACCACGCTAGTGGTCCGTCTGCCGAGTTCAATTGTCACACTTTATTGTAAGAAAGTCATTGGTCAATTCAAGCATTGTTGCATGGCGTGTACTAGCTTTGGTGGTTTAACAGAAACCAGAGCTAAGAATATTTCACGATGGTGAGGATAAATACCTATGCGGCGAAGCAGCTTGAAAGTTGATGAAAGTGGTTAATCTTTATGACTTGACAAGCGATATTTGTATTTGAATCAAGTACATAAACAGTTTCAATGCAATAAAAGTGCGTGAAGATCGTTAATTTCAACTTTCTACTGTATACTGGCTACTGACGAATTTCGCTCATATAAAATAATTTATGCGACAAATACGAATGAAATTCGGTACTCAAGACACTGTTAACTCCAATATGTGCCTTTTATGGTTAAGTAAAAGGAGCCAGTGGAGGATGTGGCCATAGCGATTAAGAAGCTATGCAAGTGATCTGGGGCGAACTGGGTAGCCGGTTCGAATCTGGGTCATGCCATTCCGACGAAACGTAAGTGCATAAAGGTGGCTTACTGAACTACGTTATTTCTAGTGTATGATTTTCGCTGTTGGCTTATTTCCTTAGACGTTTGGGGATGCAGAAACTAAAAAGATTGCAATGATTTGTATTTCTTTTCTCACGTATGTTGGGAAAACACCACATGTGAACAAAATAATTAGCACCATGCAGACTGAATACCAGAAATAATCAGCAACACGAACATTGTCGATACAATGGCTGTGCTACTGATTGTTGATAGTAGATGGTGGAACGGCGTTGCCTGATATTTCCTCTAGTTTTATCTGCGAGCTTGTAGCAATATCGGTTGCTTTGGATGTAGCATCGGTTCTACAGTTGCTGTCAT
Organism: Lithobius niger; assembly: GCA_023313725.1. NCBI lineage: Eukaryota > Metazoa > Arthropoda > Chilopoda > Lithobiomorpha > Lithobiidae > Lithobius > Lithobius niger. The sequence goes on from JAHWFP010087390.1 coordinate 43,116, forward strand.
ATGCGATCTAAAATGATTCTCCATCTTGTTTGTCTGTTTTGCGGCGCTCCATTGAAGCCTTGGATGTCAGTGATCCTGTTGTTTGCGAGTTTTGTTGGAAGCTGTGATTGGATACTCAGAAGTCGGATGTTAGGGTTGCCTGGGTTCGCGGGCACTTAGCAGCCATGGGAATGAAGAATCTGATACCATTGCAAAGGGTGTCGCGTTCTCCTATGAGAACTGCGTGTCTTTGGTGTGTTCGGCCCGGTCTGCCCTTTGCGTTTGGTTGCAGGGATTATGGAATACCCAAGTAGCATTGATTTGTTGGCCAACAATTGGCCCAACATATTATTGCCTATGGTTAATTGTTGGGCCATCGTTTCCACCCAACGGTCGGCCCAACCTTATTTTGTCTCGTTGGCCAATGTTTTAGCCAACGTATAGACTCAACGTTGGGGCGGTGTTTGTAACCCAACCCTGCTGACGTTACTTAGCCAACGCTAGGCCAATGATGTCAACTCCGTCCTGCCAACGTTGGGGCACCATTGTTAAATTAACAAACAAAAATTTCTCTGAAAAAAAAACACGAACCCGGCACCGCTTGCGCTTGAATCAGAGACGTTATCCACTACACCACCAGAACCGGATGTGGTTCTGACGTTAGACTATGCATATAAAGCCAAAAATGCAGGGAGAATGTTTCTTTGTAAAATTTTAATCAAGTTTTAAGTCTGTAGAAAATAAATAAAAGTAAATGATGTAATTTGATGGCCTATAGAAGAAATGCAAACAATTTAGAGCAGTACACGGAAATAAGATTTTATAATCACACGAAAGAAAATCCAGTTTGAGCGTGCGGTGTGTCCATAGGTATTGCTCAGCATTATTGACAATCTTATAGACTCGTAGTAACGCTACTTATGGTTAAATAATCCATTAAATAATTAATTACGTTAACATTTACGTTAAATAATTGTTTCTAAACATTTAGACTTTAGTTGCAGTTCAAAGAAAATACGTTGGCCAATGAAATACGGCCAACATACTAGTGGATCAAAAATTAAATACGTTGCCCCAACGAAGGACGGCCAACCCATCGAAAGAGCAGAAAAAGAAATACATTGGCTCAACGAAGAACGGCCAACATACTGGTGAAACAAAATTAGAAATACGTTGACCCAGTTAAGGATGGCCAGCATACTGGTACAGCAGATGAAGCAATACGTTGGTCCAACAAACTACAGCCACCATATTGAAGGAGCAGCAAAAGAAATACATTGGCCCAACGAAGGACTGCCAACATGTTGGTAGAGCAGATAATAAATATCTTCTCCCCAAAAGGGACCGCCAACGTATTGGTGAAGTCACGACCAACACATTGATAGAGTATATAATTAATTGGCCCAATCAAGGATTGCCAACGAGTTGGTGAGCCCATAAAAAATTATGTTGGCCCAGATAAGACCTTCCAACATGTTAGAAAGGTAGCAAAGAGCTACGTTGGCCCAAGGAAGGGATGCCTATACTTGTTTGGCACTCAATGATAGGCCCTACAGTGGGCCATGTGACTGCCTCGAAGATGCAGACGAACCAACATTGCGCCAACACCGGACCAACATGGTTAAACCCTTTCCACAAAATAATTTTTTTGGATGGTTAAACCATTGCCAACGTAATCAATGGTTAGCCAACGTTGGGCCAATCATCTAATGTTACTTGGGTAAGGACTGGAGGGCAGAAGGGACGGGTCGTAACCTGCATCCAACTTGTGCCATTAGGTCGGGTTTGGATCATATTCCAGTTTGGATGGCACGCCGATGCCAACTTTTGCGGCTTTGGACTGGCCATTCCTTCCGCGATATTTAGTCCGGCGAGTTTTAGTCCGGTTACCATGTTGGATTCTAGCAGCGGAAGCAGCTTAGCCCCTGGACAGCACGCAGGATTCTTTCCTGGTCCCTCTTCGCGCTGACCAGCGTGGAAAAGTTAGCGTCTGCATACTGTAGGGCGCTTTTGTGAGGCGACGGGAGTATGTCTGTGAGGTATGGTTTGTCCGTGCTTCTGACCTGATATCTACGTAGTTCCTTGGTTAGTGAATAGTGAAGGTGTTTGTTGAATCTGGGGCATTGGCTACGGTCCATGTGGGTCTCGTTTTGTGGTTTGTTTCTGTGACACTGTAATTAGCTGTAGTTATAGGGCGTACTATAGGGCGTAATATAAGGCTTCGGGCCAAAGCCCTGCAATAAAATAATAGTAATAAACAATTTATTCCCAAATGGAAATAGGAACCAGAGGGACACAAGTGTCACTGACAATGGTCCTAAATAAATACAATACAATAAAGTTAAACATTGTGCAGCAACTGCAGCCATGTCTTAAAAACAAATTAAACACAATATACAGAAACAATACATCACAATATACTAAATTACGACGAACAAGAAAAGAAAAGAGATCGCAGGTCCGGAGTCGCTGTTTCAAAGTTGGAAGGGCCATGACAACAGCCTCGGGCAGAGCGTTCCAGCATGACACTACACGCTTAGCAAAAAAGCCCTGCCAGGAACCAACTTAAGGGGGGTATCCCCTTGTGCGATCAGAAGCCCGTAGTTCGAAAAACTTGGTGAGTTTATCCCACTCTTGCCCCTTATCAGCTCATAGGTAAGGTGCATATCTGCCCTAAGTCTGCAAAGTTCACGAGAGTCTAATTTAAGAACTTTAAGCCTGTCTTAGTACGGTATGTGATAAAGGCCCTTAAGTGGTTTGGTAAATCTACGTTGTACTGACTCGAACAGATAAAATCGAACAAAACCCACAAGGGCGAAAGAACCCGTCAAGTTTCAGCCAATCAAAGTAGTGATATCAAAGTGAAAACGGCTGGCAACAATGGTCAAGTTTTTCATTTTACGTTTGAAGTAACAGTCGGTGGGATTAGCTCGGTTGTAGCAACTTGGTGGCAGCCTTTTTCTTGTGATATCATCAGAGGGACTTGTCTTGTCACTCGCGCGCTGCATGGACAGAGTACTATACATATAATCAAGAATTTATAGGGTTGGTAGGAGAATTTGTGACCGAGACCCATACTGAAACGACTTGGATACATTCACATTAGTTACGTCTTAGTTTATAGAGGGCGCCATGTGTTTTATGTGAGAATTTCTACTCAATTTTTAGCCTAAAATTAAACTAAACGAAACTAGCTTATATTTAATTATTATTTAGCCTAGCTTAGTTGTAATTTAGTTTACTTTAGATTTGGGCTGAAAAATGAGCAAAAATTGCCAGATAGAACACGTGGCGCCCTCTGAAAACTCGGACTGAACTAATGGGGATGAATCTAACGTGTTTCAATAGGAACTTTTTAGAGTTACAAATTCTCCTCCCAAACCCTGTAAATTCTTGATATAATAAATGGGTAAAACCAGCCAGAAGTCATTTCGTAGAACAATCCATACCTGTATTGAGCATTATTTAATTTTACGCTTACGAGCTATTATCATCACCGGAAGCCGCGCTGAACGTCTTTATTGATAACTTGTCTCACGTTCGATGTACTATTACGCACACTCAGTCAAACAAACTAATGCACTTAGCCCACAGCTCAGCCACCACAGCTGAAGAAGGAGGGAGGGGCCAAGCCCATTCGGTCATAGTTTAACATCCGTCTCTTTTACGAAGCGAACAACCCTCCGCAGCAGACACATTGTGCCCCTAGAGCAGGACAGGAGGCTGGCAATTGTCTGCTGAACTGGCAGGCCTGCACATAACGCTCTGGGTTGCTTCTCATAAATTTTGCACTAGAATGTAAGACAGGTTAACAATAAAGACGTTCAGCGCGAGTTCCAGTGATTATAATAGTAAATAATAATTTTAAAAATAGGATTGTTCTACTACGATATGACTTCTGGCTGGTTTGACTCCTTTCATTATATGTATAGTACTCTGTATCCATGTGGCGCATGAGTGACGAGACGAAGAGTCCCTGTGGACATCACTACTTAGATTGGCTGAAACTTGGTGGGTTCTTTCACCCTTGCGGGTTTTGTTTCATATAGAGCAGCGTCATGTGACGTCTTATTGGCTACGAGACACCATTTGGAGGTAATAGCTACAAGGTGCACTACATTAAAATTTAACGGAAAACAACGGCACTTCTAGTCAAGACAGTGCTTTGAGAGCGGCTTTCTTAGGCTTAAAAGAACGTTGTTTTCTCCAACAACAAAAATCGCGCGTTATAGGCTTAAGAAATCCAGTCTAATAGCATTGGCTTCAATAAGACGATCTTCTTTTCTCCCTCCAGTGCTCCTTGCAGCTAACCCAGTTACTGGCTCCACCATAGACTTGTACACAATAATACTACATCGTGTCACTGCCCTATAGGCGATTTACGGCAAATTTACGTCAGTGGTGTTTACGAAGCAGTCCTTAGGAACCAGGCAAGCCATACTAGGCAAAATATACGAAGTAATTTTTCCCTACGAAACCCATACATCAGAAAATCGTTTGTAGAACTTCTAGCGTCCTGTAGGTGCGATTTGTTGTACTAGTAATTCTTTGCTTAGCATTTTTATGTAGACGGTTTCAACAGTCTCATGTCTCGCCTAAATGCATTATACTCTTGCTGCATTGCTAATACCATCCACCCAAACGACTGTTGAACATCGTTATTATTAACACAACAAACCTTGTCTTTTGTTTCAGGTTATCGGGTCACCTGGTGCTGTTTGTGTCCACTATAATGTTGGCCGTTACAATGGCCATCATCCCGTTGTGCAACGTAGTGGGTCTTCTAGCTCTTGTCCTTGCCATCATGGGATACTTCATGGGTACCATCGACACCGTCGCCAACGTGGCCATGATTCGATTATACACCAAGGATGTATCGCCCTTTTTACAGGTAGGCTAAGTCATATTCTCATTGAAAATTCGAGAATTATTCGTTTAGTTGATCAGAAGGGAATCCGTTGAGGAGCGAACCGACCTGTGAAAACTTGGGATGGCGAAACCAGTTTTGTGATTGCTCCGCGCGTTTTCAATCCCTTTCCCCTTTTTCCCTAATTCTCCTTCTCATCGGCCCCCAAAAACACTGCGTGAATCGGAAGTGAGGTCACATTCGACTTCATGCAAACAAAAAGTAAAGGACAACATGGTGAATACTAAACTCGCTTGTTACTTCTCGCCTTTAGGGCGCGTTTATACACCGTCCCCTTTGTATTCTCGCAGCTAGAAGCTAGAAATCGCCTGATAATGTGCGTTCAGACGCGACTGGAAAACTGCTACGTCAGGAGGAATTTACAGCTTTTTTACGTTGGTAAAAATGGACGAAAGCCAAAAAAAAAAAAAAAAACCAACGTAAAAAAAGCTGTATTTTACTGTCAAGGATTATGTTATAAGGACGGTTGCAGACGGACCACGAAACGCGCCACAATCGCAGACACAGTCTTTGGCGTTTGTGGCATGTTTGTGGCATAAAAATCGCGATCAGTGGCTGATTAGGTAAAAAGCATGGGAATATACTTGGGCTTTCACACACAGTGGCGCCCTTTTACGTCTGTTAGTAGCTCGTCTCCAAATCGCCTGCAAGCGCCCCATACTCGGCACTTTCGGTGTCACGTTGCGATTTCAGTGCCAGCCAACCTGTTAAGTGATCGGTTGGCTCGTTCAGCTAAGGGCAAAAAAAAAAAAAACTTTGTTTTACAGGAGCGCTCACGTCTCCAAAAGTCGTGCGCGTGAATTTTTATTTATGAATTTGCTTCCCTTTCGAAACAAACAGGGTGCACGAGATATACCAACAATAGACAGAAACATCTATCCGTTGTGCAAATCGGAATGCGTTTATTGGGGCCAAGACACTACGTCATGCGCCCGCTCTAAGCCCAATACAGATTTTAAAAAAAAAACCAAAACAACAAGACAAGCTTGTGATATTGACAATAGTTTATCAAAGCCAATCAGAAAAAAAGAACTTGATTTGCACAGAAAGAGAAAATGTAGGGGTAATTATCTAGATTAGGGGCAGCACGCCAAATCACTTAATTTTTGTACTAACCGACGCTACTCTTCATCCTAACACCATTTCGCATCACAAAATCCGGGGGAAACGTCTATATACTTCTCAAAAAAATTATTTAAAAGACGTAAATGCTAGTTACAGACACGCTAAAGCTACGGCGGTGGCAGCCATACTGTGAGGTGTTTGATTCGGGAAGCAAGGTAGCCGGAAAACCCGATTTTCACAACAACAAACGTTGCGGAAACTTTTCTTTCGTTGTTTTGTTATTGCCATTTTCGTGTGGTTTTGTTGTTATTGTCAGTTAGGTTAGTTAGGTTAGGCTAGGTTAGGTAGGTTAGGTTGGTTAGGTTACCGTAAAATTTTAGTGAGGTGCAAATCGGGTTTTCTGGCTACCTTTCTTCCCTCACAATATGGCTGTCGCCGCCGCTGCTTTAACCCGTATGTGACTAGCATTTTCCGTCTTTTGAAATTTTTTTTTACAACCTTACACCCTTTTCCCCCGGGTTTTATGATGCGAAATGGTGTTAGGATGAAGAGTAGCGTCGGTTAGTACAAAAATTAAGTGTTTTGGCGTGGTGCCCTAATCTAGATAATTACCAATGTAGGCTAGTTTTTTGCATGATATTACTGGTTTCGTATCATTGGTTGTATTAAGGTTACATTTATGTCACATGGAAGTACAGAATATTTCGATGTTGTATAAGTTTATACATTTATTGGACGTGGTTGTTGATGGTTTGTTCCTGCTGTGGGTTGGTTGTGGACTATTGGTTGAGCTTGCGTTCCTGGTTGGAGTGCCATTTTGTTTGCTACAAGGAATAGTAAATTTATGTTTATGCTTTATCGTGGAGAATCGTGGAGGGAGTGGGAGAAATCGGATTTGCTGTTCCAAAAGTTGTACATGTTGTTGTTTGAAGGAAATCTATTTTAAATAATGCATCGTTTTCAGTTGTGCCCCTTGGTAAAAGTTTGGTTTGGGTGAACTGTATCAGGTTTATTGTGTTTATAAAAATGGATATTGGGAAGTGGTTTGGGACACACGCTAGTATGACACCCGCCAAGATTCAACGATAACATTAACGTCCGTCCTCTCTAGATAAAATACATATGAGCATGGCGACACTTGTGCCATTTAGAGCTAAGGCAGTTTGGTTGTTTTCACGAATCTAAGGAAAAATAGCAACGCGACAGAAAAAGTTGAAATTTAGTTTGATCGGAAGAGTTTCGTCGTCTGACACCATAAAAGTCACCAACAGAAAGTTACACAGACAGTTTCAAAATGTAGTGTTGAATTTCCGGTTCAGGCTCGTACGGCTACTTTGTCTTCCTTCTGTAATAATAGGCGTCTTTAAGCATTCTTAAATTCGAACAAGGTAAACCATTCCAAGAAATACACAGGTACAACAGAATGAATGGACCAGGTACAACAGAATGAATTGTAACATCTCCAATCGAAAAGAAACATGAATGAGCTAATAGAGTAATTTAAGGAGTTTGCACGTGGGAGTTTAATTGACCCGTTTTAGGGTCACTCACCACGTTTTTAACTCTTTTACCCAAACGTTGCAGACCACTGGAGTAAATTTGAAAGATGTAGTGAATCATTCATTAAACAATACCATCCCAAAGGACAACGAAGATCTGTTAATACCTTTTAATTTTTTTTATATTTAACAATTTCGATAGTACCGTACCCACCAAGAGGCATTGCTCGTGTGTAGTGGAGGTTTTTAACAAAAAATATTATTAAAGGAAAACTTAACAGAGTTTGAAACTTTTTTTTTTTTGTTTGTTGTTGTTGTTGTTTTCGTAGACATCAATCAACACGAAAAAATGACAAAAAAAAGAGCAATTTCAAACTGAAATTGCAAAACTAGAATTTCAGCAAAAATCACAAACTTGGATCGGTTAACAACCAGGCTTTCGTTTTCTTTTTTATATTCCAATTTTATCTTAAGTCTCACAAATTAGTAAAAATTGACTACAAAACCTTTAGGATGTGGAAGCAGTCCTGCTTCTCCCTCTCCCCGGTGCGCTATTGACCGAACGAAAACTTTACTAGCATAACCAAAGTACGTTCCACTGAATGTAAAAAGGTCGACAAGAAAAAAAAAACAAGGACGCACTAACACTGCATCAGTAATAACGTGTTGTTTGGTACATAAAAACTAGAGGAGGACAGAAATGTGATTGACGTATGCAGTTGGAAAGGCAGACATACCAACAGGACACTACTAAAAATTCTGAATGCGTGGTGCATTGAAAAGTATATGCACTGCACATTATATTAAAAAAAAACCGTCTCCTAACTTTTTCTTCTACAATACGGCAAATGAGCAATCATGTAAGAAACGACCAGGTAAGGAGTTTTCATCTGACGCTACGATTTTCGTTACAAAAAAAAAAAAAACCGGAAAATTAAATCTACGAACACTTTAATTTTGCAGTAAATTCATCAGTAAATTGGGGGGGGGGTGGGGGGAGAGAATCGTACTGGACTGAGGGTACGTAACTGCAGGAAAAGCTGTTGTATAGCCCTTATTAATTGAGGATAAGACAACAAACCATTGTCCCTTGGTACTGTTGATCTTCATTCGTCAAATGGCGAGTGGCCATCGACGTTTGAGAGGGATAATCACCTGACATTAAAAATAAAAAGCTACAAAAAATAAGAAATTAATAAAAAAAAAAGGTGTTGGATTTTTATTCTGTGGATTTTTATTCCTTTGGATTTTTGTCCTCTGGATTTTATTTCTCTGGATTTTTTCCCGTGGCTTTTTTCCAGTGGATTTTTTGTTTACCTAGATTCCGATTTTGCTGTAGTGCTTGATCCACGCGTAGGGATGGGTCGGTTTCATTTTTTAAATTTCGGTTCCAGTTTCGGTTTTCACGCCCAAAAAACCTCGGTTTCGGTTTCGGTATCGGTTTTTGCCACCATCCACCCCAACCAGATTTTCCTAATTTTTTTCTTGCAACAGTTGTATTACTAGCTTCAACTTACTCCTGCTTTCACTTTCAGCAGCGTCATAGCTATAGCTGTGCCACCATTTTCCTCTACTATTTTCGTTTTAATAGCTATAGGGGCTTTGCTGTCATTTATACGTAAAAAATGATAATTATTTTTTAAAAATTGTAAAACAACAAATCATTTTTTTGATTTTCGAACACCGTACGAAAAACCGACACAAAATCCGAATTGTTCGGTTTTGGTGTCGGTTTTCAGTAAAAACCGAAAATTCGGTTTCGGTTTCGGTTACCGACCCATCCCTATCCCACGCAAAACCTTGCTGCTGTATTCAACTATTCCAAAATCCACTAATCTACTAACAAGGGAACAAAACGATTATTTAATGCTTTATTACTTAAATTCCAGTACAGCAGTAGGCTAGATGACAGCAGATTCCAACTTTCAAACCTTTTTACGTCTAAACAAAAGAAAAAACTTAAAGAATAATGCATGGCTTTGTTTGGTTATATTTAGGTTATCAAGTAGTATTTTTGGTATAATTACAGTAAGGTGTACCGAGGTCAAACCTTACCGTATCTAATTTACTAATGACAATTTACTTTCCTGCTACCTCGGAGTACTGTACGGTTGGCTTTCCTGTAATGCTCACCTATCCATTTTCTGTTGGCTGAGGCCGTTTGGTTGCTACGGGCGACGTGGGGAACCAATCAGAAGCTTCGTGCTAGTGGCTACGTCATCCTTCGCGACAGATCAAACCTATATAGGGTACACTATATTCAGAAGTGTTAATTCTACAAACGTGCTTTAAAGGTCTCTTCAAATGCTAAATAAAGAATGGCAGGTTACACTCGTATTGTGTGTACAGTTAGACTGTTTAGATAGCTTAAATTTCGAGCCAGTCGAGCCTAATTAGCTTTCTGTCCCGTTTATAAGCTTAAATTTCGTTAATTATGAGCTGTAATATCAGTAACGTACTCAATAATTTTGTTTTGGAGGGAAAGGGACGGGAAGGAGGAAAAAATGGAATTCAGCTAAAAGGTCTAAGAATTGGGAGGGGGGGAGGGAGAATCGCTTTAATTCTCTCGGAACAATGTAAAACAGCTGAATTTCAGCAGTTTTGTGTCTTCGAAGCGTTTATAAAGTCTGTTTTCAGAATTCAGCTTGCAATAAGTGCCTTATTAAATAAGGGTCTTGCGGTGAGGCTCTTTCTCCGGTGAACTCCCGTTTCGCCAAATCCCGTTTCGCCAAATCCCGTTTCGCTAAATCCCGTTTCGCCAAATCCCATTTCGCCAAAAAAAAAAGCAGATTAACAGTTTTGCCCTCAGGGGCCAGTCCCGTTTCGCCAAATCCCGTTTCGCCAAATCCCATTTCGCCAAAAAAAAAAAGCAGATTAACAGTTTTGCCCTGAGGGGCCAGTCCCGTTTCGCCAAATCCCGTTTCGCCAAAACGAATTTGACAACATTTTATGTACACGAAATTTAATACCTTATTTCTATGTAATGGAGTCTTAAAAGGCAAACATTTAACAGAGACAAGCAGTGGTAGAATAAGCCCAGTTGATTTATTAGCGTTTTGAAAACTGGCAATAGAGATGGGAAAATGTGCGCTTTAAACATAATTGTTTAGAATGCTTGGTCGTCACTACATCAATGCCAAGGTTCTCTTTTAAGAATAGTTAGTTACACACGTGATGATTAACCTTTTACAAACGGGAATTCCCGTTTCTCAGAATAAAAATATTCTTCAAAAGTTTAACATTGCAAAAGTTAAAGAGGCATGCCTAATTGTAGGTAATTTTTTATTAGTTGTGGTTTCTGATGTTATGTGTTTAGCCGCAGCGAGCGAGGCACGTAATTAGAAACAAATTATTTTGCGAAATGGGATTCTGAAAAACGGGTGTTTGTCTATATGTGTCTGACCATTATCATGTTATAAATGTTCGTGTTTAAATGTTTTAAATGTTTCGCGTGGCTAAAATTTCGTGAACGATATTTGGCGAAATGCGATTTGGCGAAACGGGACTGGCCCCTGAGGCAAAAGTTGTTAATCTGCTTTCTTTTTGGCGAAACGGGATTTGGCGAAACGAGACGTAACCCTTTCTCCTTCTCACCCACCCACAAATGTGCCGTTGGTATTTATCAGCTGTTTATTAGAGGTTACGAAATTCGGCGTTCGAGTGGTGCTCACTAAACCGATATGCGTTAGTGACAATCCACCACCGAAAATCAGTTTTTTTTAAACCAAGCACTCAATAAAAAAAAGAAGTTGCTATAGTTAAAAACTGAATTCAAATTGTAGTATTCTCTTGAACGATTTTATTCGGAGCAAAACATTTAATTTTCAATGGTTTCTTACTGAACAGTCATTATTCATCGCCAGATTAAATAAATATACACAACTAGGTTACAGCTCGCCAACACAACGCCCTATAATGTATATAACGCTCGTGTATAATATACAACTAGCTTACACCTCTCGTAAATGGGGGGGGGGGGGAATTTATTTCACAACACCAATAAAATATATGACGTGACCCTTTTTCGTGGTTCTAGACTTACTACCGCGCCTTGGCCCTCTCCCTCGGCCCTCTACTCTGTGAAATTTAGATTGCATTCCAACATATTCCCCCTCCCCACATACTAATAACATTCTAAAATTACTTTGCTCATTTTTTTTTGGTCTTCGCTAACTACAACAAAGACATTTCGATCCAGCCTACCTACTACGACTATCGCTTCCCCTTTCCCCAACACTGTTTCTCTTCCTGCTATATCGTTTCTTTTCTCCATTTACTACGACGCGTACCGTTGTTACGATGTACTGAAGGGCCTCCCGCTTGTCCGTAGACCTTGCCATGTACTCCTACTCCCAATTACGTTGCCATCCTTCTCTCCCCCAAACGAAGCATACGTATATTCTACCCCCTCTCCCCACCCCTCATAGCTACGATGCACTTTCGCTTACATCCACCCCCTCCCCCAACGTGATTCGTTTCTCGCATGGCATCCGGTAAAGGTTGATTACTTTATTTACTTTTTTAGGTGTATTAACAAACGATAAAATTACCACACGTAAATTTAACACCACAATTTTATGTAGCCAGCTTTTGTTTAAGCTTTGCTGCTTAACTTTTTTATATGAATAAAGATTATTTATAACAATCAATTTAAAAACAAGACATAAGAAAGCCCCTCCTCCACCAATGAACGATAGTCTTACGATATGCAGTTCAGCGTTTGTCATAGGTGCCCCTCCCCCGAAAACTATGAGGAGCCCCCCCCCAATTTTTTTAATCCCCCTTCCAACTTTAGTAAAAGTTGTGTATTTCATAGCATGATCATTTTGGCGCCAACTAATCATGTTATGAAATAATTTTTTTTTAATTTGGAAGGGAAGGAGGTTAAAAAAATAGACCGAATAAAAAAATAAGAATGTGTGACATGACACACTACTGACCAGTAAGCAATTATAATTATATGTATTTAGTGTGCCATGTGGGAAGTTAATTTGAATTGTTAAACTTTATTTTAAAGCTGTAGCCTAAACCACTTTTAAGTTTTAGTCAAAATTAGAATTTAAAAATTTAGGCCGACTGGGATTTTAACTTTTGTTGGCTTGCTGCAGACGAACTTCTGTATCGTTCGTTTTGTAAAACTCACTCTTACAGCTATCTATTGGCCGGAGAACTTCGTTCTGCTTCCCCCCCCCCCCCCCCCCCCCGGCCCTTCCCAACGACCACCTAAGAGTAGGCCAACCAGTCATAAATTTTTTTTTGTTGGGTGGAGAGGGGGAAGAGGGAACTTCGTCCCACTCAGGGACGACGCTAAGGGGATGGCGAGGGGGGGGGGAGGGCTCGCCTCCCTAAACTTTTGGCGGCCCCCCTGGTGCCCTCCCCCCATCAGATAAAAATCAAACGTATCAACGAAGAAAATTCTGGTTACTTATTAAGAAAACTACGTTAGTTTCTTTCACAGCGACAGGACGGACTTGAGGTAACATCAATGGAGCATAGTAATTGTTACTGTGAGAATTGTAAAATCAATTTTTTTTCAGCTGCATTTAAAAATATTCCAAAAAAATGGTGTAGAAAACAGTTGAGAACTTTTGGTGTCAGAAAGAGAATTCAGTAGTGTTATTTTTACTTTTATTCTTTTTTTTGGAGGGGAACCTCACAAGTAGCATTTTTCGGTTCGCCCCCCCCCCCCCCCCTGGCTAAAATTGTTGCCCCAATGCCGCCTCCCAAGTAAAGTGATTTTAGCGTCGTTCCTGGTCCCACTCCTCCCCCAAAAAACAGTCATAGGAAATGCCAGTAAGCCGTATTTTTTTTGTGGGGGGGGGGGGGTTCGTTCCCCCCTCAATAATGGGAACGAGGATATGCTCCTCACATTCCTCCCTGTTGGGCACCACTGGCGTTATTTCGGGCTAAACAAAAAGCCCCTCTCCCCTTCACATGTATAATGTTTTTTCTTCGTGGCCATGAAATGAACCTTCACCGATGAGCGCAAGCAGGCTTCCCTGCGAGGCCCCTCGCGCAGTACATTGTATATGGCTTATACTGCGTTCTGTGTCTCCAACCCGCCTCCCCCCCCCCGCAAAAAAAAGAGAACACATATAATAACAGTAGGGTATAAGGTAAGTACTATCAAATTACGGAGTGTTTAGAAAAGGACATTTTATAAAAGGAACTTTATAAAAAATAAACCTTTAAACAAGGCACTGTTTAAATTTTGTTTGAAAGAAGACAAGAAAAAAAAAGCAGCCCCTCCCCTCCCTCCATGAACGCCAGTCGTATACTACGCAGTTCAGCGTTATTTAAGGCTGAACGCTGACGAATTTCTCTGTCGCCACACAGTTATGAACTAAGAACTGGGGTGAGAAAGAGAATCCGAAGAGAATATATTTTACGTGTTTTGGGGAGGCTCAGGAGGGGATCGTGAACTTAAAATTTTTTTGGTTCATACCTTTCGGACTAAAGTCGCTATCCAACTGCCGCCTCCCCAATAAAGTGATTCCAGTGTAGTCCCTGGTCCAAGGTCTTTATTTGGGGGAGGGGGGACGAGGCAGTTGCCCCAGGCTCCCAGCTTGCTTGTCCCCCCACCCCCACCGTGCGCCACTGAACCAAACGTAACCTTACGTAACATAACCGAACGTAGAATACGCCTGTGAATGTAAATAGTTCGGTAAAAAGAAAAAAAAAGTTGGTGGTGACATAACGGGAACAATCCAAATTACATGCAAGCAAGTAGCCTCCTTTCCGTGAATGCGCCACTGATAACCAAACAACATATTCTAACACAATTTATACCACGGCTGTGACGTCACGCTAACTCAACGCCATGCTAAATTCCGTTGGTTAAGTAGTAGATATCCGTGAGCCGTTGTCGATTTAACGGTTATAATTGCTCGCGAGCGAGAAACGGCTAGTCCACTATCGAGGGGGTGGAGGGAGTCACGAGTGGGTGAAGCCCCGTTCGAGCTCAAGAGCAATTATAACCGTTAAATCGACAACGGCTCACGGATATGTATTTTAATGCTAAGGTGTGACGTCGAGCCAACATCTAGTTATTTGAGATTAAAAAAAAATTTATTTGAAAATTTTATTTGTGAAACATGACGTAAATTCCTGAACTCAAACTTCTGGTTTAAACTTCCTGTCTGTGAAAGTTTCACGTACGCGAGGACGTCCCTATGTCCAGTCCCAGTCACCGACATTTGTGTTTAGGTAAAACCGAATTTTTTCTACTTTATTAGTTTAAATAAGATATAGCGTATAAAATGCGCTATTCGCTTGAGTCTCGTAGGTTTTTAAGTGTGTTTAGAAGGTGTCAGTAGGCTAGTTTTCGTACCGTCGGAACGAAAGGTGTCGGGGGGTTCGGCTTGGACTATTCATTCGTGGGTGGGGGTGGGGAGGGGGCTAGCATCGTACGCGAGGTTTTTTTTTATTTTTCGTGTTAGTGCGTAAAATGTCGCCAGGTTATAAATGTGCTGTTCGCTTGAGTATCGTATGTTTTTAGGTGTATTTAGGTATGTTTACAAGTGTCGGTAGCCTAGTTTTAGTACTGTCGGAGTGAAAGGTTGGAGGATTGGACCATTCCTGCACGGGTGGGGTCCTAGCATAGTAGCCTATGCGAGGTTTTTTTTTTTTTCGTGTTAGTACGATAAATGTCGCAGGTTGCAAATGTGCTTATTTATGTTGGTTGAATTTGTTTTGTGTACGGTAGTTTTGCAAAGTATGTCACGTGGTAGAGCAGTGGTTGTGTGGAGCGCGGAAAAAGTGTTAGATTATCAAAAAAAAAGTGTGGGTTATCGAAAAAGTGTGGGTTATCAAAATTAACCCACGGTCAAGTGTGTGGGTTTTCAGATTAACCGTATATAACGGCTACACTTTTAGC
>JAHWFP010087395.1:0-18798 GCA_023313725.1 Lithobius niger
CCCGACTGGCGTGACCGGTCTCTAGCTTGAGATCTGTGAGCTGTGCTAACTATGCATTCTGGGGCTGGGGTTTTATGCACATTACCGGAAGTAAGCGCGGACTCGCGGGGTAGCTACGGGGGTCTGATTGGCTGAGGGCCTCGAGAACAA
Organism: Lithobius niger; assembly: GCA_023313725.1. NCBI lineage: Eukaryota > Metazoa > Arthropoda > Chilopoda > Lithobiomorpha > Lithobiidae > Lithobius > Lithobius niger. The sequence continues at coordinate 151 of JAHWFP010087395.1, forward strand.
TGGAAAGTGGGAGGAGAAGTCGGATGAACAAAGGAACTGGGTGCAGAGCCGTTTGAAGGAGTAGGGATGGAAAAGACAGGCCTGTTTTGAGTTTTACTCAATTGAACTTTTGGAAATAGGCCTTTATTTTGAATTATTGGCTACGGATTCCATATTTACATGATTGCAACGTGATTTGGCTCTTGTTAAAGCTTATTACTTGGCTTTGGGTAATGCATAGAACATTACTATTAAATTAAACAAGCTTTAACGGTAAACTGCAGTGTTAAACACCACAACTAGTTTTGGCTGGGGAGGGGGGAAAGCGCGGACGTCGAGGATTCGAAGTTTTTGCACAGTTTGACTTTCGGAATTGGGTTGAACAGATCTTTTTAAGAATTCTTTTAGTGTTTAATAGTAGATCAAGCTATTTGCAGATTTCGGTAGGTCTCAGTCAGGTCGGAGGAGAACTAAAATAAACACATATACACTGAAAAATTCCCAGGTCGTAATACGTTTATACGTTTGGACATATGGTAGCGTTTCTGGGGGTAAAAGAATATAAATAAAGTATAAATGTGGTTAAATAAACTAGCTTAGATGAATGCTATAACGCATTAAGTTACTGTGAACATTTAACGTTTAAAATTTTAAAGTTAAAATTCGATCGTTGTGGAAATTTTTCATATAGATTGCACAAACACAATAAAAAATATCACACTTCAAAATGGTTGTCTGTACATAAATCCTCGTACAATACACTAAGCTAGTATGTTCGGGCTCTTTGCCCTAAAAGAAAAGGAATAAAATGCGAATACAAGAACACAGAGTTTTTACAATGGCGGCCATGATGAAGGTGCGGTGTGGTGGGTTTAAGGTGATCTTCAAACGTAGTTTAATGGTTCTTCCTGGTGGAAAGTTCGGATTTGGGCTTCCCCAAGTGTTTTGTATTTGGACAGGCTATGTATGTAGAAAGTTTGAGCCGATTTGGTTCATTATTAAAGAAACGGCGAAATGTGCCTCGGCGAGGCATTTGGTGCCTCAGAAAAAAAATTTCAAATTTTTGAAAAACAGGCATTTTTCGGTGGCGCTCGTTTACAAGGGAGGGCCTGGGCGGGGGACTGAAGGTAATGTATATTTTCGGCTAGGCAATAAAAACTAAAATTAAGCAGATGCAGGGCTGCAATTTTAATCTTTTTATAGCCGACGAAAATGTACATTACCTGTTTTTTATAGCGGACTTTGTAACCCAGAGGAGGGCTAGGTTCGCCGTTTCCTCATGTACAAGCCAGCACCCCCGGGAACTAGTCCCTGGCGAAGACAACCCTGAGTCCTGAACCAATTTCACTAATAACCGAAACAATGTGCGGGTTGAGGAGCGACCCGCTGTTTTAGAAGGTAACATCCTAAGTGAGATCAGGCAGTGCGGTAATTTATCGTAATCTAGTAATGGTTAAGGAAGCAGAAGAAGGAACCGCAAGCAGGGGTCTTAACACCGTGGGGTACAAGATAGAAATTCAGAAAAGAACTACCGAAATCGCCTACCTTGCTGGAAAGATGGTGCTCCCATGTGTGAGATGAGCAGGCGGATGGTGTTGCAGATGGTACGGGAAGAACTGAAGAGTGGATATTGTCCGCAGAACGGGAACTAAGGCACGAGTAGCGAGCAGGTGAATGATGAATCGTTTGTAGATTGTGTCCGTGGGTGATGGAGAAGGGCAGACGCACGATGAGGCGGACTTCGGCAGATGCAAGAAGCGGACGGTGTCCGTAAAGTGGTAAGCACAAAATATAGAGTGCACTATTGAAGGCAGAGCACAATTATGTTGTCCGATTATAAAACTGAAGTTGAAGAAATGATGGTTGGTGAAAGCTAGGTGCTGTGGAGAAAAGTGGAGACTGACCAAGGTGAATAGGTGATTTGTGTAGACGAGATCGTGAGCAGATAGGCAAGGATCGCGATTGTACTGTCCCCCATGGGAGGCAGATGAAGCGGAACCCTCGCCGGAAGAGTTCGGAATGGTCAGGAAATATGAAGAAAAACTTGGTATGTTTTAGGGGAGGACACGAAATCCTAAAGCAACACCTGAAGCCTTGCTGCGGCACGGGGAGCTTGGCAACTCGTCCATTGAAGGTGAAGAAGTTCCGGTGATACCATGGTACACAGGGACAAAGCTCAGAGCTTTATCGTATTGCCGCACTGAATACGAAGTGATTTTTTGAAATTGGTTTGTGGCAATCGCATCCTTCCAAAGCGTAACAGGAGAGGCGGAGGCTGATGGTGGAGGATCGTCATCCGGCGTGTGATAATCACAGGATGCGACGAGGGATCTCGAAGCAGAGATGGCAATGGCGAGAGAGCTTCTTGATGAAGTGTGGCTAAGGTGGGTGAAGAGGATGTATCCGCAGGACGAGGATGTGACGGCGAGTGGGTTATAGTTTAGGATGGCACAAGTCTAAGGCGGCGAGTGCGGGAACGAGCGCAGGAGTAGGCCCTCCACGGTGGGGAAGCAGGAATTGGGGAAACCCAGGCATTACGTGCACGGAGCAGAGCATAATTTATGCGAAGGGAATGGTAACGCTGGTTTATAAGCTCAAGTTTATTAGAGTAAGCCTCGTTCGCGGCACAGAGAAGATAGTTTTCTGATCGGAGGGCTTCTGCAGATGCTGCCGCTTCCTGTAAAGATGCCGTGGTGGATTGAGCGGAGCGAGGAGTATTGAGCTCCGTGACGAACCCATCTAGGTATTCAAAGAGGTATTTTAGGTCTAAGTCTAGGTGCTCTTGTTCCCTGGTCGAGAGATGCAAACCCCTAGTGAGTGCTGTCCGAAGCACCGGTGTGGTAGGGAACGGAGTTGGTTTCGAGGGAGACGGCACGTCTGCTGAAGAAAATGTATGATAAGCCTTTAGAGGGAATGTAAAGAGAACATGGGCTGGAGAGGATAAGGACGTCACAGATCGTTGTACCTTGGAGGACGGCAGAGATGGTTTTAGAGGGTTAGTTGGAGTTGAGGATGGCGTCCTAGTGGGAACGAGACGTTGGCGGGCAACTTTGATTTTTGCCGATGACTTGAGACCTTCGGTGTTGGGAAGGGCAGGTCGTTTCAGAGGATGAGCGGTAGGCAGCAGACCTGGTGCAGGGCGTTTAGTAGCTTTCTTTGGCAGTGAAGGAGCGGCCGAACTTGGAGTTTGGACTTGTGATTGTTTAAGGGGCTGTAACTCTTCTCACTTCTAGGCTGCACGTTGCATTCGTTGCCGTGATTGAAGCTGCTTTCTTCGAATGAGTGTCCATCGGCTCGAAGAAATAGAAATGCAGATGGGGCAGTTGCGTTCTAGTCTGTCACACTGTCTGTGCCGCTGACAGCAAGGATGAGGATCGAAGTGGAACGTAGTGGAGTTCGGAGAATCCGAGACAATTACATGCCTTGGGTGAAGGCACATTGGCTTCCTTCGTTATCGTTGCTTCAACGTTCAGTGTTACTTCAGCATTGGGCAATGGATCTTCAGACGAAGAGAAGTCGGACATGGTGAACGACGAAAAGGACACAGAAAAACCGTTAGATGTGTAGCGTTTTTTGAACTGCGAGGCGGACGACTGTAGTGGCGTCTGGCGGTGGAACGTGGCATTACTACATAATCGTGGTTGCAGTGCTGTAGGTAGGATCGGAGTGTAGGCAGGATGGATATGGAGATGATGTAGGGGACGTGATACTACCGCGTCCCTTTCCTTCCTCTCCCCCCCCCTTCTTTTTTTTTTTTATCGTTCAAAGTGTGAACAGTCGTAAATTGCAGGGAAAAGGAGAGGTATCAAGCCATAAGTTGGCAAAAGAGGATGATAAGGACATAGGCCTGTTGGATGTGTTTCTTGCTTCAGCGTAGATGCATCTAGATGGGGGAAGAGTGGAGGATCGATCCTTATAGGGGAGCGGAGGATGAAATTTGAAGCGGACGTCATATGGAAAGTTATTGTAGCTGTAAAGGGATGTTGATAGTTTGAAAAAGTTGATAGAGGAATGGATCAGCCATGATAAATATTTATCGTTTGTTTTCGTTTGTTATCTGCTAAATCTTAAGTTTTTACCTACGGCTGGAGGACTGCCTACGTGGTTTGGTTGCTATGTGCTTTACACGATTATTTGGGCCTGTGCCTGATGAAGGTTTACTTCGTATTTTTACCTAACGAACTAATTTATAGCGCATTATGTGCTCGGTTTATTTTTGGTTTTGACGAAATTTTCGTTATCGGGCCTTACAAGGATGGCAAATTAGCCTAAGTGGTTATCAAAGCAGCTATCGCAATCTTACTAATTTAATCTGGCGTGCCTGATAAAATTTTACCGTGCGCCTACGTGGTTATTTATGCCTAAATTGTTATTATTATTTATTTATTTTATTTCATGTTCCGTGCATGATGAACTTTTTCGTTATAGCTTAACGAAATACTTCATTTACTTGCATGGAATCATTTCACAATACTTCGTATAAGCCTAAAGCTTCTGGATTGACCGTAATTTCTTGCCATGTGCTAAAATATAGCTTTACAGCTGCATGGCTTCAGCGCCTGCTGGATTCATGTCCGATTTTCGTGTTTCATACATAGTGAGCTTATTTCGCTAAATTTGCCGAAAATCTCCTGCTATGCTTCATGAAGTGAAATCATAATTTCCTTGAATGGAATGTTTTATCCAAATCTAAGCCTAATAGCCGATTTTAATTTCAAGGATGGAGTAAGACTGGCTCCTGACGAGAATTGTATATCCTGCTGGCGTGCCTGATAAACGTGGCCGTACGCCTAACAAAATTTTAATGCTGCTCAGGTTAACTGTCAAATGTTTCTCTAAACTGCCTGACAATGTTTTACTATGCAGTTTTTGAGGTGCTCGCGGCCTCGTACTTAACCAATCCTCAGTTTGTTCCCTTCTTACTTCTTCTGCATATCGAATTTTTCTAGCCTATTTTAGGTGTAAATCTTTGCTATGTACTCGTAAAAAGTGAAATTCTGAGAATTTCTTTTGTGCAATTCTGCCTGCTTTTTAGTTTTATACCGTCACTGGAATTAATCTGGCGTGCCTGATAAATTACTGGCTTAGCGCCTAAATGCGTTGTATTTCTGACTGCCAAGGGTTATTATATTTTCACAGATTTTTAGTGCTTAAAGTGAACCTTTTTGGTTACACATCACGAAAATCCTTCACTAGCCCAATGTTTCAGATTGATTTAAAAGTTCTCCTTATGAGATAGTGATGCATAGTTTATTTCATAATGCTGATTTGCTTCCGGTTGGAACGGGAGATAAGTTTGCTCTTTTTTATTTTTGGTAATTTTTATTTCTGGTATATCTAATTTTTGTGGCCTAGTGCCGTTCGATAATGTTTGCTCGCTTTGCTTGGTTTATGATTACTTACGCGGCGTGCCTTTTACGTGGCTTCGCGCCTAACGGGAATTTTCTTGTTTATTTTCAAAATCTTTATAAAGTTTATGACTTCCGGTTTATACACGATTTAATGGCTTTAATGGCTATCACTATGTTTTAGTACTGATTATATATATATATTTTGTTTTTCTGCATTATTTATGCCAAATGTCCCTACATGATTCGCACTTCGAACTTGTCGAAATTTATTTACTCTCCTTGCGGGATAAGGTCTTTTTATTTACTGCTTTGTTTATTTGCTTAATTTTAGCTTAACGGTTCGAGATTTTCTGCTGACATGCCTGATAAATGTTGCCTAATGTCCTACGAAACTTTGACTTTCGGTGTTTCGGGTCTTTATGACGTGCGGATAACTTATCAGTAATGTGCTGATCTGATCTTAACTGGTTACAAGTTTCTAGTTTCTTTTCACTAAGGTTCTGCTAAACCTAAACGTTGCCTGTTTGCATTCTTGGTTAGCCTATCGCTCATTTAGCATTTTTATTTCATTGCTTTTGCTATTTGCATAAAAGTTTCTAGTTTTTGTTTCGAGTAGCCTATTGCTAAGGTTTAGTCGCAATCTGCGTGATAATTTACGATTTTTTTTCGGTAGCCTGTTGCTAAAAGATCTTATTTATTTTGGTATCTCTGACCTCCGTAACGGTTTTACGGTTTTTGTTTTCGGTAGCCTATTGCTATAGTTTTTCTCGCAATTTGCCTAATGGTTCAAGATTTTCATTTTCTGGTAGCCTACTGCTAAAATTTGCATGTTCTGCTGTTTTTCCTTCTGCGTATGATTATACGGTTTTAATATTGTCGATTCTCGTGAGGGTTCATGTTTACCCTAGGTTTATATTTTGTAACAGCGGACGCTACGACGGCTCAGGTGCTTGTAGCGCTTCCGGTTTCCTGGTTTGACACGGAGATTCAGCTTAAGGTGTTGCGGTGTTTATTGCGACTTTTACGGCATAAGCACAGTAAGGGCTACTGTCCCAGCATGGGGGATGGAGCGCAGGGTCCTAAATTAAAGGGGCCTAACCTTAATACTGCTGGTATTTCACTGCCACCAGCGATGGAAATTTAACCGTTTACAAAGAGCTTAAACTAAAAATGGTTTACATATTTATTTACACTTAAACAGTTAATCGACTAGCAAACGAACTGAAGTTAAAAACTCCTGGTTTTTATTATAACATCAGAGAATAAAAAAATCACACTTTACATTTAGTTTGCACGAACAGCTTTTGAAATAAATTATTTAAAAGCACAAAGTTTGAATTTACAACATGTAATTCGTTTTCACAAGTTTTGACTAAAACGACGTTTGTGTTTCAGAATAAAACAACTACTTAATTTTTCGAATAGAAAAAGCAATACTGAACGCTCCGCAGAGTCGTCCGCAAGATTGAACAGCCTCGGCTGGTTACAATCTATCAAACAGTATGTTTCAAACACGCATGAAAGATCAACCGTTTCACAGTTTTGTTTCTAAGTGATAAAACAGAGCCTTAAACCTCCCAGAGTTGATGTTTACAACTCCTCAAATTATAAAAGCCTCGGCTACTTATAAAGTCCGTCTGGAGTGAATAACCAATGAATCCCACACAAAGATCAAACCGTCAGTTATTTGAATTAATGTTTAAAACAAATAAGAAAGACTTTGGTTTTTAGTAAGAGAACCACTCTGACGTTATGGGGTGAGAAACCTAAGATGCCGCTACAGGCGTCACCACCATAATATTCCCTAGCTAGAGAGAGTTTATGTTACGAATTTAAACTAGAATTTAGACTTGGGGGTCCTAAATTAAATTTTCAAAAGCTAACAAACAAACAAACCACTGCCATTTTGTCCGGCATGGCATCCCACGTACCTGGCGTCTCCACGCCCGACTGGCGTGACCCTTCTCTAGCTTGAGATCTGTGAGCTGTGCTAACTATGCATTCTGGGGCTGGGGTTTTATGCTGGAGAGGGGGGAAAGCGCGGACGTCGAGGATAGCTGCGGGGGTCTGATTGGCCGAGGACCTCGAGAACAATGGAAAGCGGGAGAAGTCGGTTGAACAAAGGAACTGGGTGCAGAGCCGTTTGAAGGAGTAGGGATGGAAAATACTGGCCTGTTTTGAGTTTTACTCAATTGAACATTCGGAAATAGGCCTTTATTTTGAATTATTGGCTACGGATTCCATATTTACATGATTGCAACGTGAATTGGCTCTTGTTAAAGCTTATTACTTGGCTTTGGGTAATGCAGAGGACATTACTATTAAATTTTATAAGCTTTAACTGTAAACTGTAGTGTTATACACCACAACTAATTTTGGCTGGGGAGGGGGGGCAAAAAGGGGTTTTCGAAGTTTTTGCACAGTTTGACTTACGGAATTGTTTGGAACAGATCTTTTTAAGAATTCTTTTGGTGTTAATAGTAGTTCAAGCTATCAGTAGTGTTTTGTTTGGGTTCCAGTCGGGCTGAGAGGAGAACTAAAATAAACATATATACACTAAAAATTCGTGTCCGGTAGAATGCCGATGTCTAATTACTTGGACTAATGGCAGCGTTTCTGGGGGTAAAAGATTATTATAAAAGGCTAAATAAATGAATAAAGTCTAGCTTGATGTTATGCTAAAACGCATAAAGTTAAAGTGGAGGTTTGAACTCTAAAGTTAACGGACAATGTTTGATCTAAGTAGAAATTTTTCATAGTAGTTGCGATCGTTCAAACACAATAAAAAATATCACACATTAAAATAGTTGTCAGTACATGGGCACATGGTTCAGTACCTTTCTCCTAAAATACAACTAAGCTAGAGTTTGGGGCTTTATGCCCGAAAAGAACAAGGATAAAATGAAAATACAAAAATACAGAGTTCAGTAATGGCGGCCATGTTGAAGGTGCGATGTGGTTTTGGGGTGATCTTCAAACGTGAATTACTGGTACTTCCTGGTGGAAAGTTCGGATTTGGGCTTCCCCAAGCATCTTGTATTTGGGCAAGCTATAGATGTTGAAAATTTGGAATGATTCTGTCCATTAACAAAAAAACGGCCAGATGTGCCTCGGCGAGGCATTTTGGATGCCTCAAGAAAAAAAAATTTCAATTTTCTTGAAAAACAGGCATTTTTCGGTGGCGCTCGTTTACAATTTGCTCTACGTTAAATTTTTCCTTTGGCTGGCTTCGACTTGCCCTAAATTCATATTTTAGTTTATACTGGTTCATTGCCTTATGAGCTTCTGCTCCTTATTTTCACTGTTATTTATTCATGTTTCGATTTCACGGGTTTATGTTTACCCTATCACTGAAGTTGAGCCTTAGCTTGTCCTTATGATATTTTCGTTTTTCTTCTATTTTCCACGGTAACTGGGTTATATCTGCCATATCGGTATGGCTATATTTTTGTTCTATTTTGCACGTATAGTAACGTTTTTCATTCACTTTTATGTACTGATTACGGATTTATTTCACGTGTCCGGTTTTTGATCTATTTGTTCACGATTTTTTTTCTTTTGCATATATGTCTTTTGTGCATTAGCCTATGGATTCTGATTTTTCGTGCACGATTGCAACGATTTAGTTTCACATTTTGATTTCCACTATGATTTTCACGGTTTTAGTTTTGAGTTCGATTTCACAAGTTGATTTATCTTTCTGATTTTTGGTTACGACTTTTGTGTCTGGCTATATCATTTAACTTTTCTGGTTACTGATTTGTTTATCATATACGATTTTGGACGTATTGCTTTCTGTACGGCTTCTAACGTATGGTATACTGATCTATCTTACATGTATAAATTTAGACGTAATGGTTACTTGTACGGCTATTTTCGTATGTGTCCATTATGTACGATTTTGAACGTGCTACCTATTTATATTGCTATTTCTGTATGGCTCACTGATTTTGTTTGTTATATAAGATTTTGAACGTACTCGTTACTTATTTGGCTATTTTCGTATGGATCACCGATTTACTTATTATTATGTACGATTCTGAACGTACTACCTTGTAATGGCAGATGCAACGATGGAGTAGGTGCTAGTAACATCGCCGGTCGCATGGTGTAACTGGATCTATCTTACCATCACTCTGGGTTGACTTTTAGTACTTTTTAGTAAAAACAGCACAACTGCTACCGTCCCGGTGTAGAGAATGGAGCTACTTTTGTCTTAATCATGTAGGCTAACTAGTGATAATAAGCGGTAACGCTGCCACCAAGGTGGGAATTAGGCTAGCTAAGTTAAATTTGGAGAGAATTGTCTTAAATAATAACTTCCAGCAATCAACGAACTATAAAACCGACGGGCGTTTAAAACTCCTGGTTTTTATTATAGTCAAACATGTTAAAACATTAAAACATTTGCACTTTACAATTACATTTTGTAACGGCGGACGCTACGACGGCTTAGGTGCTTGTAACGCCCCCGGTTTCCCTGGTGTACGTGGAGTTTCAGCTTGAGGTTAATCGGTGTTAATGACGACTTTTTACGTTATTCAACACAGCATGGGCGACTGTCCCAGCATGGGGCATGGAGCGCCGGTCCTAATTAAATGGCTCTAACCTTAAACTGTCGGTATCGCTGCCACCAACGGTGGATTTAACTGTTTTACTAGCTAAAATTAAAGATGGGCTACATATTTATTTTACACTAAAATACAATTAATCAAATCTAGCAAACGACTGAAGCTTAAAACTCCTGGTTTTTATTTTTGCAACAGAGAATGAAAACACTTTACATTATAGTTTGCTTCGGAGAAGCTTTTGAATCAAATTAATTAAAAGCAGCAAGTTTGAATATACCTTAGTACATCGCAAAATCAGACAAACACACTTGGTTTGAATAAAAGTTTAAACTTTCACAATAGAAAAAGTAATATTAGGTGCTCCCGGAGACAACCACAAGACTCAACAGCCGCAACTGATAGAAGTCTGAAAGTATGTTTCTTATGATCAACCGTCCACAGTTATGTTTCTAAGTTTTCCAAGTACAAAAAGATCAACCTCCCTTAGTTCCCTCGAGAACTGTTCTAAGTAATAAAAAGCCCGGCAATTTTACCCTTAGGCATCAGTATGTCTCAATTTGACTTCCACAAAGATCAAACCGTCATTTAGTTTAAGTTTAAAAATCCATTTAAATTAAACTGGAAAAGTTGGTTTTTAGTAAGAGAACCACTCTGACGTTATGGGGAGAGAGAACCTAAGATGCCGCTACAGGCGTCTCCACCAAAAATTTCTACAAGCTATAGAGTTAAAGTTTACGTTTTTTAACTAAAATTTAGAATATGGGGGTCCTAAACTGAACTTTCAAAAGCTAAACTATAACATAAGAACCACTACCATAGTGCCCGGCATGGCATTCTCCGGACATGGCGTCTCCACTCCCGACTGGCGTGACCCATCTCTAGCTTGTGAGCTGTGCTAACGATTGAGTTCTGGGGCTGGGGTTTTATACACAATACCGGAAGTTGGCGCGGACGCCGAGGATAGCTGCGGGTGTCTGATTGGCTGACGGCCTCGAGAACAATGGAAAGTGGGAGGAGAAGTCGGTTGAACAAAGGGACTGGGTGCAGAGCCGTTTGAAGGAGTAGGGACATGTAAAGACGGAAAAGATAGGCCTGTTTTGAGTTTTACTCAATTGAACATTGGGAAATAGGCCTTTACTTTGTAATATTGGCTACGGATTGAATATTTACATGTTTGCAACGTGAATAGGCTCTTGTTAAAGCTTAATACTTTGGCTTGGCATAAAGCATTACTATTAAATTTCATAAGCTTTAACTGTAAACTGCAGTGTTATACACCACAACTAGTTTTGGCTGGGGAGGGGGGCAAAAAGGGGGGATTCGAAGTTTTTGCACAGTTTGACTTACGGAATTGCATGGAAACAGATCTTTTTAAGAATTCTTTTAGTTTTAATAGTATATCAAGCTAGCAGTAGCATTTGGTTGGGTCCAGTCGGGCTGAGAGGAGAACTAAAACAAACATATATACACTAAAATTCGTGTCCGGTAGAATGCCGATGTCTAATTACATGGACTAATGGGAGAGTTTCTCGGGGTAAAAGATTATGCCGAATCTTTTTTCGGCATTGATTTTAACTGCAATGCGGGCGTCTACTTCTGTGACTATTGTAACTGAGTCACGGACATCTCGGTTGAAGAATTGTTCAACACAAATGGCATAGTAGCATGGCAGGGGGGAAACGCTTGGAGGAACAGCACCTGTTCATCCCACCGCTGCCACCATTTGTAACGGCGGATGCTACGACGGAGTAGGTGCTTGTAACATCGCCGGTCGCTTGGTGTAACTGGATCTATCTTACTATCACCCTGGGTTGACTTTTGGTACTTTTTAGTAAAAACAGCACAACTGCTACCGTCCCGGTGTAGAGAATGGAGCTACTTTTTGTCCTAATCATGTAGGCTAACTAGTGATAATAAGCGGTAACGCTGCCACCAAGGTGGGAATTAGGCTAGCTAAGTTAAATTTGAAGAGAATTGTCTTAATAACTTCAAGCAATCAACGAACTATAAAACTGACGGGCGTTTAAAACTCCTGGTTTTTATTTTAGTCAAACATGTTAAAACATTAAAACATTTGCACTTTACAATTACATTTGGTAAATTTACACCTTAGTTTAGGTTATAAATGACACGGGGGGAATTTACATTAAATTCGACTTTTGAACCAAAATTATGTTCAGAAACAATTTCAAATAGAAACAGTGATTTTAGGCAACGGAGATTTCGCAAAAGAGCCCTCTATATTACGAAGTCTCGACTGTGTAGTAATAGTAGACCTACTTACAGTTATGTCTCGAGTGGTACACCCACTTAATCAAACCGTACCCATCACATTAGAAAAGGGATGTACGCTCCATGAAGTACTATGCTTCTGCAAATCTAATTGACCCCACGGCCTTTGTTTACATTATGTTAATGAAACGAAGAAAAAAAGCTGGTTTTTAGTAAGGGACCGTGAACCCTTAAGTTATGGTCGTTAACGTCCGAAAATGCCGTTTGGCTTAACGCACCATAAGTTTACTGTCAAAGCTACGAGATTAAGTTTAAATTAAACTATAAATTTTGACGTGTAAGTCCAAAAAATAAACTTTTAAAGTTAAACTAAGTTACATACGAACCCACTACCTTTGCCCGGCATGGCAACAATCGGACCGCGGCATCTCCACTCCCGACCGGCGTAGCGACTTCTAGCTTTGAGAATCCTGAGCTGTGCTAACGAAATTCTCTTGGGTCTGGATTTATATGCCTTCTGCCTGGCCGGCAGGTAGAGGGAAGGCGCGGGCCTGTAGGAGAGCGACGGAGGTGGTGAGTGGGGAAGAGGTGGACGCTTGGAGGAGTTGAGACTGACCAAAACCGGCCGAGCTGTCACTACCGGAAGTTGGCATGACGGTGCGTACGGGCAGGGTAGCTGAGCGCTCTGAGTGGATGGGGAATTGAATGCAGTGTTTTGGTTGGACGGGAATTGCGGAGCGCTGCATTGACAAAGGGAATTGCCGACTTGGGAGCGTTAGAGGCCTGGCTTTGAAAGTGCAAGTGAGTTTTAAACTCATAACAACGCGAGTTTAGGCCTATAAAATTAAACTACGATGTTATGCATCGCAACTATTGAAGGGGGGGGGGGGGGAACGAAGTGTATTGCTCAGAATAAACATTTGACTTTGGGAATCAGACTGCTATTTACAAGGCATGATTTTATCGAAGGAAAGCTAGTTTGTTTTCGTTTTTAGAGGTTTGCTACGGTCGGAGTTTGGATGGAGATGCTATAAAAAAAAATAGACATGAAATAAACACTGGGTCCGTAAAAATAAACAAACGTAAAAGTTCGAACTCCGGTAGGGTTCATGGCAAAAAGTTAAGTTTACCAAAGTGCATTAAGTGCAAAAAGCAAAAGATTAAATGTACCAGCTTAGGTTTCAATATGCTATAACACATTTAGGTTAGATTTTAGTGGTTTGCAGAAGCAGACAAGTGATTTTAACGTTGGACATTTTTCATAAATAAAAGTAAGTCGTCACCTGTTTTTAAGAATAAAAAATATCGTAGGTGTTAAAACAAGCATGCACATCCTACAACACAACTAAGCTGGTGGTTTTCGGCTTTATGCCTGCAAGAATAAAATACAAAATGTACAATTTTGGTGTTTTTAATGTGGCATAGCCATAAAGATGATCTTCTGGTTTGGAAGAGTTCTGCCCTCAGGTTTTTGGCTCGGCAGTGTTGAGGTGTCCTCACCACGAATGTCTAATACAAGACCACATTTACAACTTGCTTATGAGTAACTAATTTGTTTACGATGTACGATTTTGAATGTACTACCTAGTTACTTGGCTATTTTCGTATGGATCACTAATTTTTTTAGTATGTCTATGTACGATTTAGAACGTACTACCTACTAATACGGATATTTATGTATGGGTCACTGATTTGTTATTATGTACGATTTTGAACGTATTACCTATTTCTGGGTTACTGATTTTGTTTCTTATGTACGATTTTGAACGTACTACGGCTATTTTCATTTGGGTCACTGATTCTGTTTATTGTACGTACTACGTATTTCTACGGCTATTTTCGTATGGTTTATCAATTTTCTAACGTGTACGGCTATTACGTTTGTGTAACTTATTTTCTAACATGTATGGCTATTACGTATGTGTAACTACTTATTTTCTAATATGTACGGCTATTATGTATGTGTAACTTATTTTCTAACATGTACGGCTATTACGTATGCGTTCGCTATCATTCACCTATTGATCCTTAAATTTTTTACTACTTGTATGTCGTAAGTGTGCGGCTTTTTGTATAAAATTTGTAATTTACCTGACCTGCACAATTTGTACGCATTGGCGATTTCGATGTATTTAGTTTCTACTTTCATTACCTACATAACTTAAAATGTTTTGGCGACTTGCGCGTATTACGTGTATGACTTAACGTTTTGATTCTAAATGATTTACCTATGTGGAATAATTTTTCTAGGATTTCTCGGGCATGTGCTACATTTTCTGCGCAAAATTTCCCAATTTCATTTCTTGCTTTTTAATTTCTACGAATATTTGTCGTGCTTGACTCGAATTTCGATTTACCGTTCTTAAAGACTATATACACTTTTTAGCAGGGGTCATATATCTCGTTTACCAAGACACTATATTACTTGCAATTTGCACTATATTTGTTCACAAGATATTCTACGCACGAAGTACTATATATATATATATATATATATATATATATATATATGACAAACAAGATTCTATATGTCCATCTACTCATAATGCTACTGTGAGCTGACCTTATTATACCATACGCTATACTTGTTCAAGAGTTTCTAAATTTATTTACGTATTTATATGTTCTACTGGACCAAGATTCTGTATATTTATCTACCTAATGCTACAGTAAGCAAACCTTGTTATACTTTAATTTCTATGTTTTTTGTAATTGGCGTGTTCTAGCCTACCTACGCAATGTGTGTTTTGACGTTCGTGTTCATATACTTTGTACATATACAATTTCTGGGATCTTACTATGCTTATTTGCTTAACTCTAAAGGGAGGTAACGCCTTACAGTTTGGTATTATTTTATGGGTTTCACACAATGTTAATTTGATTGTAATTCAGGCCTATCAGGATTTTGAAATCTTAATTCTGTAACTTGAGTTCATAAGATTCCTTTAACTGCTCTCGGGAATCATTGTCCGGCTCAAAGATATTGGCATTTGCTCAATGTTTTTAAATGTTACTCTTAATTTTCTTGTTAAATTGGCAGACGTAGGAGACCCTGTGTAAACGCGGTCTCGTATCAGACACTCGTGGTGAGGACACCTCAACACCACCGAAGAAAAAACCTGAGGGCAGCATTCTTCCACACCAGAAGAACAATCGTCTATATGGCGATTACACATTAAAATGTAAATAATGTATATTTCTTTAGGCATAAAGCCAAAACAACTTTCAGCTTAGTTGTGTTTTAGATGTTGCCAACACACGATATTTTTTATTTCTAACAGGTGACGACTTTGCTTATTTATGAAAAATGTCCGATGTTCAAACCAGTTTAAAATCCAACCTAAACTGCACTTAGCCCTTTAAAAATTAGCTGGAACATTTAATCTTTTTATTTGTGCACTTAATGCATTTTGGTAAATTTAACTTCTTGCCATGAACCCTACCGGAGCTCCAATGTTTATGTTTGTCTATTTCTATGGACCCAGTGTATGATTTTATGTTTATTTTTTATAGCATCTCCGTCTAAACTCCGACCGTAGTGAACCTCTAAAAACGTAAACAAACTAGCTTTCCTTCGTTGAAAACATGCCTTGTATATAGCAATCCGTTTCCCAAAGTCATATGTTTATTCTGTGCATTACACTTCGTTCCCCCCCCCTCCTTCAATAGTTGCGATGCCTAACGTCGTAGTTTATTTTAATAGGCCTAAAAATCACGTTGTTATGAGTTGAAAACTCACTTGCACATTCAAAGCCAGGCCTCTAAGTTTCCATGTCGGCAATTCCATTTGTCAATTCGAATCCATCCAACCAAAACACGCTTCTATTCCGTCAGCCAGTCAGAGCGCTCAAGCTACCCCGGTCGTCCGCGCTGTCATGGCCGACTTCCGGTAATGACAGCGCGGCCGATTTTGGTCTGTCTCTCCTCCTCCAAGCGTCCACCTCTTCCCCACTCACCCCCTCCGTCGCTCTCCTACAGGTCCGCGCTAACCCTCTACCTGCCTGCCAAGCAGAAGGCATAAAAACCCAGACGCAGTAGAGTATAGTTAGCACAGCACAGCACAGCTCAAGGATTCTCAAAGCTAGAGGTCGCTAGACCGGTCGGGAGTGGAGATGCTGCGGTCCGATTGTTGCCATGCCGGGCAAAGGTAGTGGTTCGTATCGTACTTAGTTTAACTTTATAAGTTTATTTTTTGGACTTTACGTCAAAATTTATAGTTTAATTTTAACTAAACCTCGTAGCTTTAGAAAGTAAATTTATGGAGTGTCAAGCCAAACGGCATTTCGGACGTTGGCAGCCATAATTTAAGGGTTCACGGTCCCTTACTAAAAACCAGCTTTATTTTATCGTTTCTTTAAACGCAGTTTAATGTAAACAAAGGACGGTTTGATCTTCGTGGGGTTTCCATTGATTAAACGCTTGGATCCACTTTATAGGTAGCCGCGGCTCTATAATTTAAGGAGTTGACTTATCAACAGCAACTCTGGGAGGTTTAATGCTTTGCAGTATACACGTAGAAACAAAACTGTAAAAACAGGTCTACTATTATATATCAGCCGAGGCTGTTTGTAATTTAGAGGGCTCTTTTGCGAAATCCCCTTGTGCCTATACAAATCACTTTTTCTATTTGAAAATGTTTTAACTGAACATCGTGTTTGTTCTAGTGTTGAATTTTATTGTAAATTCCCCGTGTTATTTATAAACTAATCCAGTTGTAAATTTGCCAAATGTAAATGTAAAGTGCGTTTTGATTTTTAACATGTTTGTTCAAAAATAAAACCAGGAGTTTAAAACCCAGTTGGTTTACTCGTCTATCGTTCGCTAGAAGTAAGAAACTAAGACAATTCTCTTAAACTTAGCTTAGCTAGCCTAATTTTCCCACCTTGGTGGCAGCGTTACCGCTTATTATTACAGTTAGCCTACAATATTAGGACATGTGTAGCTCCATTCCCTATGCCGGGACTGTAGCTGTTGTGCTTATTTGAAACAAAAAGTACCCAAAAGTAATAGTAAGAAGATCTAGTTACACCAGGCGAGCGGCGATGTTACAAGCACCTACCCCGTCGTAGCATCCGCCATTACACCTGTCTATTTAGCATGTATAGCTCTACTTTTCTTATTTATTACTATTAACGATTTTTATCATGCTGCACTAGGGCTACTATGATCATGACCTGCATGATGTACCGTAATTTCCACATTTAACGTGTTTCTCGCTCTAATGTAGCATTATTTGTACGGTAAGTTTTTCCAGGTTTTCAAGTTCACTTGACTGCTACTCTGATTTCTACGGGCAAGAATCATCCGAATAGTGTTTATCATGTTTTTCTTTTCAGGGTACCAATGTTAAGTTGGGTATGACTTCGTGCCTTTTTACGGAAAACAATGCTAGGTTTGACGTTATTCGTCCGCTTAAATGTTTGTTGTAACTATTATGACTTGATAATGATTTCTACCATTATGCTCTGAAAGGCGCAATTGCACATTAGTATGGATTTTCTCCAATATCGACCTGTGCGTAGGCTATGTTTACTTAGTCGAGGCTGCGTTTAAGCCTGATTTCGGGGGTATTTGTACTAGAACGTCTAAAGTAACCATGGGTTGGTCTCAATCTGTGTTTTTCTTCATATTTCTGCTGCTCTAAGCGTATTCGCTTCTGCAGGAGTTCAGACGTGAGTGGATCGCAATCCTCAGGTTTTTGATGTTTTGAGTCAAGGTCACCTATCAAATCAAGGGCAACAAAAACCGGTAAATGGCGATTACAGTGGTTTTGTAAAGTCATTTCAAGAAACAAAATCACACCTGAACCACCAGGAAGAACACAGTTCACAGTTCTACTTGAATTTTCGGAGAAAATACCGTTCTCCTTCTTCACAAATATACGCACAACACGAAGGAAAAATAAGTTCTCACATCACCAATTGTAAACAAAATTTCGAAAGGACGCGCGTGGAGAAGCATACCACTGATCTATATATTATGGCTTCCAAGGAGATTCCACTTCTTGTCAAACTTGGCTGTGAGCTGATGGTGCACCAAGCCCTCAATACTGTTGTACAAAGCCCCCAATTAAAAAAAAAAACCAAGGGTGAAGACAAGCTTCTTTACACAGTTTAATTTATGTATTTTGTTGCTTTAAATCTCCAACCAAAACTCCGACCGTAGCTACCATCCCAATGCCAATAGTATCTAGCTTATCCTTCTATTAATCATGCCATAAAACTGAGTATTCCTTCAATTAAATCCAGTTTAAAGTAAAAGGCTTTTCACTTTATTAATCAAGTAAAACTCGAATTGCACCTTCTGTAACAGGCCTTGTATCCTTCAAAGCTGTTCCTAACAAACCGTTTGTATAAACCCCAAGCAGCTGTCAGTCCTTAGCACAGCTCAGAAATGTGAAAGCTAGAGGTAGCTACGCCGGTCGGGAGTGGAGATGTCACGGTCCGATTGTTGCCATGCCGGGCAAAGGTAGTGGTTCGTATGGGGTGGCGTCATAGTAGCAAAACGACATAACA